>ML327145.1:0-57531 GCA_005239505.1 Nicotiana paniculata
GGGTTGTTTGGACATATATGTAGTTTAATGTTGGGAGTTCCTAGCCGTTTGATTTATTTTGATCAATGGCTGGGATAGCTTATGGGGTGAAACGGGGTCGTTTGGGTAGTGTAGGGACTGGACCGAGTTATGGGGTAATTGGGCTGGGCAGGTGAGTATAGAGAATGAGTTTTGGGCCTGGGCAAATTAGCCCAAGTCCGATTTTAGCCTCTAGGGTCAATTAAGCTTTGAGTAATTTTATTAACAACAATTCCAATTAAACTCAAAAATGTAATAATTAATTCTAACCTTCTTTTCGTCAAATTATAAACTAATTAGGAATAAAATAATTAATTTAATACACCTAATCAATCAAATTAATAATTTGTTAGATAAATGACTAAATTGATAATTTAACCAATAACTCACATTATGTCAATTAATCGTATTTTCGTTATTAACTAATTAAATAAATTACTAAATAGTATATTAATTAGCTCTAATTCTAGTTTTTATCAAATTGAAAAGAAAAATTAGTTAACGAGTGAATTAAAAAAAAAGTGAAATTATCAATTAACACTTGTAATTATTTGAAGGATAAATTTTTTAATTTTCCTAAAAATGATTAAGATTATGCACCTAGTTATGCAATTTTTCCAATTTTATAGGATGAGTTATGATTATGCAATGCAAAAATAATTTACAATTAATCACGAAAATTCAACAAAAATCTATGAAATTAATTTATTTATCGAATTTTGTAGGAGTATTTAGTAGGTGAAAAATGACATGTTCACAGCTTCCCCTCTTTGCTCGGAAACGCGAAGAGTTTTCAGGAAAAGACAAAGTGAGCAGTCATGAACGACTTTTACCCGTTTGCATACTCCATGTGAAGCGTTTTTGAAAAGTTTGACCGAACCCATCTTCAAGGTTGTATACATATCCTTGGCTATAAAGGAATCAAGTCAGTGTAGTTCTGGAGGTTTTGGTAGCTGGGACTACCGGGTAACCGTGGTTTCACTGCGGTTGCTGCTGTTACTGCTGCTGATTTCCTTATTACACCCAAGTACAAAAAGAAGGACTAACTGAACCCATCATGTGCTAAATTACAAGATTCCTCTCTAGGACTTGGTCTTGAGTCTTGATATTTTACTGACTCTGACCTGGACCCTGATGCTTGTTAGTCGCAGGTGGTGGTTTTGCCTTATCGTTCCTCGGATCAAAGCAACATATACTGGATGGATGACTTCAATCTCATCCTGAATAGTCCACATCTTCCCCGTTTGTGGACTTTTGGATTCAATCTTCTCTCCCCTCTTTTTGTTTTGTTATTTTTTGGATCGACACTTCTTCTTTTGGTCGTCTCGAGTTCCAATGTCCTAGAAACGTAATTTGCACAAAATCAAAACAAATGAACGAAATTTTCTGCCCTAGTTTTCACTAGGAAAATTTCGTGAGTAATTTTAATGAAATCGATGCTACTTCATTATTGAAAGAAATGAAAAGTCGGGACTAGTGCACCCGAAGTTATTGCAGACTAGGGAGTGGATACCCTATATCTCAAAGCAAGATCAACTAGGAGTTGGGAGTGCTATGTTGCCAAATAAAATCAACTAGGGATTGTGTACCCTATGTTGGAAAATAATTCAACCAGGGAGTGTATACCCTTGATTGGAAAAGAAATCATCAACCAGGGAGTGTATACCCTTGATTGGAATCGACTACGGGAGTGTATACCCTGCGTCGAGAAAAGAAATCAACCAGGGAGTGTATACACTTGATTGGAAAATAAATCATCAACCAGGGAGTGTATACCCTTGATTGAAAAAGAAATCATCAACCAAGGAGTGTATACCCTTGATTGGAAAAGAAATCATCAACCAGGGAGTGCATACCGTTGATTGGAAAAGAAGTCATCAACCAGACAGTGTATACCCTTGATTGGCATCGACTAGGGAGCATGTACACCCATGTCGGGAAAAGGTGTAGTTGGGGATTGGAGGCCTCATACTACTTTGAGTCATTTTCAACTTCAATTCTTCTATCTCTTTTTTTTCTATTTTATTTTTATTTTTTATGCATGTGGGAATTAAATTCTATTTTATTTTTTATTTTTTACTTTGATTCATTTTCAACTTCAAATTCTACTGCAACGGTTAGTCTCATGGGAATTAAGCTTTTTCAACTTTATTTCCCCTTCATCGGCCTTTTATTTCTTATTTTTCCCTCAACTTTAGCTTTAGGGAATTTGGGATATTTCGGCTTTTCAAACATTGCCAAGATGGTTCGCCATGCGGAGCTCAACCTTTCAACTTCATTCGCCTTTATAGGCACTTCGATTTCATTTTCTCCATTCAAGGTTTTGAGTTTGGAGCATCGGCTGCTACGGCCCGTCGAGATAGACTCGATGCCCCTGGCGAGGCTAGGTGCCTTTTGCATATTGACCTGTGTCAAATGAGAGCCCTGTAAATTAGTCTCGCCATCCTTTCTTTGCCTTAGTTTCGGGACAGAGTCAGACCGAAAGGGATTCAAGAGAAAAATAAATGACAGGATGGACAATGAATTTAAAGAAAAGGTGTCCCTTCCCGGGAAAGGAAAGAAGGGCTTATATGGAGTGTATGCGGACTTTAATGAACATGGAATGCCCTTTGGACTGGATGCATGATCCGTGTAAACCGTCCAACTCTCAGGAATTCATCATAACTATTACCTCGAGATTGAGAAACCTTGCCCCGGACTGCATCCATGTCAGCGACCCATTATCCTTTTCGATCAGTGGCGCCCTTTGCGGGTTTTCACCAACTAACCTCTCTCATTTCTCTTATCACCATCTCCTTGTAGTGCTCTTTGCGAGTTTTCACTAACAAGACTCTCCCATTTTTAATTTCTCGGCTTACCGTCGCCTCACGGTGCCCGTGTGGGTTTTCACCAATGAGACTCTCATTTTAATTTCCCTCATTTGTTTGTATTTGGATCCAAATAACTGTATCCTACAATATTGGACATCTTTGCCGGTTGATCAGAAGGACTTGAACAGGGTTTTTTTGGTGAAAAGAATTTGTGTTGAATTACAACTTTGGAACCTTTAAAGCGACACATCGCCGAATCTTAACACTTGCCCCAGCTTAAAATCTTGGGGAAATGTGGATTTTTATTTTGGTGTGACTGAACCCCAGGGAGAGGCTGCCTACGTATCCTTTCGGAATCAAGTCGAACGTAGTTCAGGGAACTTTTGTTTTTGTTTTTGTTTTTTTTTTATTTTTGTTTTATTTTTGTTTTCTCTTTCTTTTGCTTTCTTTGTTCCTTTTTTTCAATTCATTTTCATTTTTTATTTTAATTTTTTTCATTTTCTTTTTCTTTTTCTCTTTTTGTTGCTTTTTTTTTCTTTTTTTTTCTTTTTCTTTTTTTTCAATAACACTTTCGAGTTCCAAAGAGGGTAATCAAAGAAAAGTAACCGGTTAAAATGGTTTGAAAAAGGGTTAATGGTGTTTGGGTAGCGAGAATGAAAGCCTTCATCACCTCAGTCGGAGAATATTTAATATTCCACGGAGGATCAAATGTAGTACCTTTTGAAGGCATCTGCATTGGCAGCCGTTTCGGGGTTATTTACTTTGATGTCCCATAGGTATAAAGCCTCTTTTTTAGTAGCAATTTCCTTATGGTGTATGGACCTTTCCAGTTCGGGGTGAATTTTCCTTTCGCCTATTAGTGGTGCGGAAGGATGCGTCTTAAGACAAGTTGCCCCACTTCGAAGTTCCTAGGTCGCACTTTCTTGTTGTAAGCGCGGGCCATTCTTTGCTGGTATAATTGTCCGTGGCACACTGTGGCCATCCTTTTCTCATCAATCAAAGTTAATTGCTCCAGTCGGGTCTTGACCTCATTGTCCTCGATTTCTGCTTCAACAATAATCCAAAGGAAAGGAATTTCGACTCTGTGGGTATTACGGCTTCAATGCCATAAACCAATAGGTAAGGGGTAGCTCCAACCAACGTGCGCGCGGTCGTGCGATATCCCAACAATGCAAAATGCAGCTTTTCGTGCCATTGCCTGGATGTGTGAATCATTTTTCTGAGAATTTCTTGATGTTTTTGTTTGCTGCTTCGACGGCGCCATTGGCTTTGGGCCGATAAGGGGTCGAGTTGCAGTGTATTATCTGGAACTGTTAACATACCGTGGCAATGTCGGTGATGATAGTTTTTGGGATACCAAAATGACAGATGATATTAGCATCCACGAAATCCACTACCGCTTTCTTAGTGACAACTTTGAAGGTGACGAACTCGACCCATTTTTTGAAATAGTCGATAGCAACCAAAATGAATATGTGCCCGTTTGAGGCCTTTGGCTCGATTGGCCCAATGACATCCATCCCCAGGCAACAAACGGCAAGGGTGCTGACACAGGATGTAGTTTCGATGGTTGTGCATGGATTAAGTCTCCGTGTATTTGACACTTATGGCACTTCCGAATGAAATCGAAACAATCTTTCTCCCTGGTCATCCAATAATATCCAGCCCGCAAGATTTTCTTTATGAGGGCGTACCCATTCATGTGGGGACCGCATACTCCTGAATGCACCTCGCTCATAATCCTTTCGGCTTTTTTGGCGTCTACACATCTTAATAGATTTAGATCGGGAGTCCTTTTATACAGTACTTCCCCACTTAGGAAGAAACTGCTGGCGAGCCATCTAGTGGTTCTCTTTTGGTCTCCGTTGGCCTGCTCTGGATATTCTTTTGTCTTCAAAAATATTTTAATATCGTGATACCATGTTGGGTAATCGGGTTCTACTTCGACTGTATTGTAATAACCATATTTTCCATGATTTGGATCTCCAATAGGTCTATATGAACATTACCCGGATATGGCAACATTGCAGCCATGGTGGCCAGCGTATCGGCTAATTCTTTGTGGCATCGAGGAATATATCTGAACTCGACGGCTCTGAATCGCTTACTAAGATCCTCCACATGCTCTCTGTAGGGAAGGAATTTAACATCTCGAGTTTCCCACTCTCCCTGAGCCTGCTTAATGATCAAATCAGATTCCCTCATGATCAATAACTCTTCGACACCCATGTCAATGGCCATGTTCATGCCCATTATACAAGCTTCATATTCAGCAGTATTGTTTGTGCAGAAGAAGCCGAGGTGGTCCGTGGCAGGGTAGTGTTGTCACATAGGCAAAATCAAAATTACCTGCCGAGGTGGTCTGTGGCTGCATTTTTTTAGCAGCTTGAATATAGGCTCGCGTGTGGATGTCAGCTGAGCGATGAACCTGCTGATGTAATTCAACCTACCCAGCAGACTCATGACTTCCTTCCGGGTTCTTGGGGGTGGAAGATCCCGAATAAATTTTATCTTTCGCGAGTCTAGCTCGATGCCCCGTCGACTGACTATAAATCCCAGTAATTTTCCGGATGAAACTCCGAAAGTGCATTTGGTTGGGTTTAATTTCAAATCATATTTGCGCAGGCGTTCGAAGAATTTCCTCAAATGCTTCACATGTTCACTTTGGGTTCTGGACTTGATGATCACATCATCCACGTACACCTCAATCTCCTGATGCATCATGTCGTGGAATATGGCGGTCATGTCCATCATATAAGTTGCCCCAGCATTCTTCAAACCAAATGGCATGCCCCAGGGTGTAGTGAAGGCTGTCTTTTCTGCTTCATTTTCATCCATCAACACCTTATGATATCCGACATAGCAATCGACAAAAGTCTGTACCTCATGTTTGGCACAATTATCAACTAGGATATGTATGTTTGGCAGTGGAAAATTATCTTTGGTACTTGCTTTATTCAGATCCCGATAGTCGACACATACTCGGACCTATCCGTCCTTTTTAGGCACCGGAACCACATTGGCCAGCTAGGTGGTGTATTGGACCACTCGGATTACTCCATCCTTTAGTTGTTAAGCGACCTCTTCTTTGATCTTGTCACTCATGTCTGTTTTATATTTCTTCTACTTATGTTGGACAGGTGGATGACCGGGGTAGGTTGGCAATTTGTGTACCACCAAGTCCATACTTAGTCTGGGCATGCCATCGTAGGACCAATCAAAAATGTCTTTTAATTCAAATAGGAGTTGAATCAAGGCGTCCCTAGTCCTTTCGTCTGTGTGGGAACTTATCATGGTTTCTCGAATCTCCTCTTCACTGCCAAAGTTAACGAGTTATGTTTCGTTTAAGTTTGGCTTAGGCTTATTCCCGAATTGTTCCAATTCTCGATTTATTTCTCTAAAATCCTCTTCTTCGTCATATTCTGGTTCTTGATTCATTATTTCGAGGTTAGATGGCGTATTAAGATCAGAGCATGAAGTCCGCAAGCATTTCATTTTTTTTAAGGCCGCATTATTAGTACTGAAAAAATAAGAAAAGTAACCAACAATCAGAAAGAATAATCGACGATGAAATTTTTATTTCATTTCATTGAATTTGAACATATGAGGGTTCACATTGGAATTTAAAAGGCAAGAAATTAAAAACACTTCAGTTACACCCTGAAATAACTCATAGCGCAGAAAGGATGGAAAAAGCTGAACTACCAGGACTCCCACCTGACGGGGAATGGAGTAGCCTTCCAGTTTTTCAACATGGCATCAGGACACATATACTTCACTTTGGCAGTGCTGGAGCTTTCTCCTGGTTGGACCACATAGGCCTCATACAACATATGTCTCATTGCTCCGCATATTTCTTCGATTTCTTCGGCCGTGAAAGCCGCTTCCTCTTCCTCTGCGTCTTTTGGCTTGACAAATGATGCGGTGATGTGTGGAATCGACGAGGCAATACCAAACAATTTTTCTTACGTTGGTCAGCCCATTGTTAATCGTTTGGAGTAGCTTGAAACTCTATGCCAAAGAACTTTTTATTGGTAGGCAAGGTGATAGGTTCTTTAATGCCTTGCAAGGACACCCTGAGCCCTTTTCCAGATGTGTACCCATGTTTAATCATGTCGTTAGCGACCATAATTGATGTGTTCGATAGGAAGGGTTGAGGGCACGAGGTTCGTTCCTCATGCTGGTCCGCAACCACAATCTCGAAATCCTGGTAGACTATGTGCTCGCTGCCTTCTCTTTCTTCCAGGCAGGGGACTGATGGGTCCCTGTAAATAGATTGCTCGTCCTCTCCATGGACCAAAATTTCCTAGTCTTCATATTCGAACTTAACCATCTGGTGGAGAGTAGATGGCACTGCCCCTGTTGCATGGATCCAAGGCCTTCACAAGAGATAATTGGAGGAAGTATCTATATCCATGACCTGGAATGTAACTTGAAAATCTACAGGGTCGATTGTCAAGACCAAATCAATCTCCCCGATCGTGTCTCTCTTGATACCATCGAATGCGCGGACGCACACATTGTTGGGCCTAATTCTCTCAGTCCCGATCTCTATTCTTTGTAGGTTTGAGAAAAGGCAAATATCAACCCCAGATCCGCCGTCCATCATAACCCTTTTCACATAGTAACCTTCACATTTAACAGTTAGGTGGAGAGCTTTGTTGTGGGAATCCCCTTATGGGGGCAAGTCATTCTTGCAAAATTAAATCCAGTTGTTTCGAAAAATCGATCTGCCATTATTAGCATTTTCTCAACTGTGGTCTCGGTTCAAACATATAATTCGTTAAGTGTTTTGATCAGGATTTTTTGATGCTCGTTTGAATCTATCAGCAAGGATAGAAGCGAGACCTGAGTGGGGAACTTTCTGAGCTCCTCAATTATGGCGTATTCAGCGGTTTTCATATTTTTGAAGAGTTCTTCTGCCTCTCCATCACTGATCGGCCTTTTAGGCGGAAAGCGTTTTTGCTTGCTTTTGTTCAGTTCTTCCAGGTTTAGGTATTTCTCTGATGATTTTACATCACTTATTTCCCTAGTAATTTCTTTTCCTTTGTACATCACCACCATCTTGTTGTAATTCCAGGGGACGGCAGTAGTATTCTTCATGGGAGTCTGCGACGCGCGGCTAATAACCACGGGCTCATTCAGCCGTGGTGAAGTTATTTGCCCCCGCGCCACATACATCCCTTTCGGCACGTACATTTTTGGGTTGTTCATTATTTACTTGTTGACTTGTAGCCTCCTGGTACGGCTCAACACACTTTGTTCCTTCCTGGGTTCCTTTGGTATGTAAAGAACAACGTCTTTAGAGGGTCCCCTATTTGTTTCAGTCTCAACCTTCTCCGTGACCTAGGGGACGGGGTTACTCTTCTTGATCTCCTTGACTGGTTTGGGTGCCGCCTTGGGCTTTCTTTCCACACCTGTGATGATGATGATGGCCTTTAGAGCTGGATCAAACTCTTGGTCCTTGCAAATCATGTCGATGACGGGCCCATGATTGTGAGTAGGCAGTCGATTGTTCGTCACATTGGGATCTTCTTCATCCGTTAACACCATTTTCTTTTGTTTTATAAGGCTTTCCACAGCTCTTTTGAGGGTCCAACACTCCTCCGAGTCATGCCCTCCTGCCCCGAAATGGTAGGCACAATTGGTTTCCGGCTTGTATGATGTTGATGCTGGGTTTTGCCTTATAAGAGGTACGGGTTGTAGAAGCCCCATATGGACTAATTTTGGGAAGAGGCTTGAATATGGCTCCCCAATAGGAGTGAAGTTGGGTCTCCTTGGTGGTTCACGGGGGTAGGTGTTGTACGTGTAGTTTTGGGGAGGGCGTGGATTATATGGAGCTGGGGGAGGATGGTTGTTTCTCGTGCGTGAAGCTCTATTCTGATTGTATTGTTGTTGTGGCTTGGGATGCGGATGAGTGTTCATTACCGCATAGGGAAAAGGGGGCATAGCATAAGCTACGTCTTGGTGAGGATAGTAATGTTGGGAAGCTTTAGGAAGTGGACGTGGGTATTGTCGAGGCTTCTTGACATTGGAAATCATAATGGCCTCTTCTTCTTTCTTTTTTCTGTTGGCTACACTCCCGGATCTGCGTTGGATGGCCTGAGAGGTTGCTCTTATGGCAGATTGGCTCAGGATACGACCACTTTTTAGACAATTCTACACCATTTCTCCAATTTCTATTTACCCATGGCAGACATCATATTTTGGAAGTAATCAGCTTCCTGTGCTTGTAGAAAGATACTGACCATTTCAACCTCATCCATCAGAGGTTTGACCCTGGAGACCTGCTTGTGCCATTTGATGGCGTACTCTCGGAAACTCTCTGAGGGTTTCTTATTGAGATTGGATAGTGAGTTCCTATCGGGAGCGATGTCCACATTGTATTGGAACTGCCGGACAAAGTCCCGTGCCAGGTCATCCCATATGTGCTAGCGGGATATATCCTTGTCCATGTACCATTCTGATGCAATCTCCTTCAAGCTTTCTCCAAAATATGCCATGAGAAGTTCCTCTTTCCCACCTACTCCCCGGAGCTGGTTGCAGTACCTTTTTAGATGAGCTATGGGGTCCCCATGTCCGTCATATTTTTTGAACTTGGGGGTTTTAAACCCAAGAGGCAAGTGGACGTGCGGGAACATGCACAAATCTGCATAGGAGACGCTTTTCTGCCCGCTCAGCCCCTGTATATTCGTGAGGCTCTGCTCAATACTCTTCATTTTCCGCGGCATTTCTTCGTGCTCGGGGCTTTTCTTATCTTGTCCAAAAGTAACCTCAGACTATTTTTTTTGGGGGTATGCATTGGGAGTAACATGAGTGGTATCCAGATGGACGGACGGTGTTTTGAAGTTGAATGTTGGCGGCTCGAAACATGGCCCAGAGATAGTCGGTGGGGCCGTGGCAGAGATTGGTGGTGCGATGAAGATGTTGGAAAACACACCAGAAAATAGGGCATGGGGTGAACCTCAGAAGGCCATTCGGCAAAGTGAGCCGACATAGTTGGATATCCAAACGGCGTGCCTGGGTACCTTATGGGGATGTTGGATGTCCCGCCTGCACTGGGGATTATCTCTGGGAAAACCGAGATGGTACTGGGTGGTTCCCTACCGTTGGACCATGTGTCCCACATTTCCAGCATGCGGCAACATAGAGTCCTGTTCACTTCAGCTATTGCTCACTCAGATTTTGGGATGGCTGGATTTCGGTCTTCCATGGAAGAGTTGATGATTGGCAAGTGACTTTCAGACGTCATTTCTATGCTCCCTTTTGATTTAGTGAAGTAAGGATGGGAAGCCAGGTTACCGGAAAACCAACCACCTAAAAATACCTTTAAGATCGAACCAACAAAATGTTAGGTTAAAACATTTATCACATAGGCAATCGCACGTTAGGGGTATGCAATGCACATGAGCAATTAAATGCTTTTCTATATGTTTCTACAACAGTTGTGTATTTCATCCCGGCTTTATTTATGGGTTTTGAACTTTTCTTTCCGTTGTTATTATTTCCTCTTTTTATTCCTCGCTCGGTTTTCTTTCTCATGGTTATGATCGAATCCTATGTCGATTGCCTACGTATCACGGCGCCGCGTGAATCAGATCATCACGTAGTTCATGCAATAAATACCAAAGGATATAAACATTTTCGAATTTTCATTCATTAGGAGAAAAAACTTTCAGCTTTCATTCATTACAAAAGACTCCGACATATTTTCTTGGAAATTTTAAAGAAACTACAAAGACTTAAAGTAGACTCAAACAGGAAAATTAAATACAGATTTGAAAAGGACATCAAGAATACATAAGTGTCTCTACTGCTCCAGGGGCCCGCGGGACATCATTTGGTCTTGCCACGGGCCTACGTACCAAACCTTTCTAGAGGCGGTGTAGGTCGTCCATTATCTTGTGGACGAATATCATTACTGCCGAGAAGAAGGTGGTATAAGTCATATATTCACACTCTTGGCATTTTCTGACAATAGAATCCGCAATTTCTCTGACGCTCTGCTTGATAATGCCTTTTTCCTGGAGTAAGGGCCCGATCTTTTGAGACCTAGCCTCTAGAACCTGGGCGTCCTTATGATTCTTTTCTTGTAATTGTTGCAAGCCTTCCTCCAACTGAACCATCATGGTATAGCATTGTTTTCTGTCTGCCTTGAACCTTTTTGCCGGTTTGGCTATTTCGTTCTCGAGGATGGCCACCTTTTCCTTCAAGTCTGTGACTTCTTGGTCATATTTCCTTTTCCGTATCTGGACAAACTCTGTTCTTTCCTCTACAGTTCTTGTTAATCTTGCCCAAACTCCGGCCAGTTCTTCTTCAGCTTTGTCTAGATCATTCCCATAGCTGCACACTTCATGCCTTAAACTGTTGATAAGCCTTTCATCAGTTCTGCTTCTCTTTGGGTTCTCAGCAACTATTTTCAATTTCTGTATCTGGGCCCGGAGAACTCCATTTTCTTAGGTTAACCTATTTTTCTCCCCTTCAATTATGACGGTTTGTAGAATGTTTTCAAATTTTATTTCCCTGATATGGGCTTCCAACTTGCTTATGGTAGCTTGGTAGTTATTTTCCTTTTTTAACAAAACCCAGTGCTCTTGTGTTTGCTCGGTGAATTGTTGCACGTGGGGTCTCTTTGCGGGCCGCTCTTTCTCTTGATGCTATCTGCCTCTTATGCCATACCAAGAAGTGTAGGCGGGCTCTACTTCCCCCTTAGATAAATTTCTCACCTGGGTTTGAGGTTCTAAAAACCTGCACTCATTCCAGATTTGACGGACCCTACCTTTAGGAAATGCAGCTCTCGGACATAACCCAATGGCTTGTTGGCTTAAGTCCTCGTCATGGGAACACCCTGTTGTCTTCCCAACTGGCGCAAGAGCCGTTGTGGGGCATATGCTTGAATTCTTCACAGGCCCATTAATAGAAGATATCAATCATTAGGAGACATATTGATAACCTCCCCGATAGGGAGCCACCCGAAGTATGAGTACCAGGCTTCCGTGCCCTCAGGAAATTCGTGGCCCTTTACCCGAGTACCATGTTCCTCGATGCAATTCAAATCGGTTAAGACGTAGTTCATGTAGCCTGGGCGGTGACAGAGTTGCTCGATCAACCAGATTTTAGAAGCAGGTTGCACCCCTCAAAGAACTTTCCCCCAGATTGGCAAATTGTTAGGGCATGGTAAATCTCGGCTAAGCCAAGCGGTACAAGTGTGCCATTGGATTTTTCATCATGAAATATTTCATTCGCACAAGGTGCCCAAGAACGCTACCACAAAAGCTAGCCCCCCGCGGGCTTCCTATTAAGCCTGATCTTTGTGAGTTGTACCAGTGTTGTCAGCCTCATAACCCCGGGGATCTCCATAACGTTTGTAAAGAAAATAGAAAGTGCAGAAACCTTCGGACATGTGTGGGTCTTGGACATCCCAATTAATGCTCAACAGATCCAAGAACTTATGTGGATTCACCGCCATGGGTGCCACTGGGTACCGACTTCTAATATTGTCATTGAGACCAGCATACCCCGCTATTTCCTCTAGCGTGGGTGTCAACTCAAATTCTGAAAAGTGGAACACGTTGTGGGCGAGATCCCAAAACGATACTAGAGCCTCGACGATGTCCAACCTTGGCTTGATTTTTAGAAGACCAGTAAGTCTACCTAAAGCTTTCATAGCAGATTTTTTACTATCTTGCCCCAAGTCGCTCCACCACATATGGAGTCCTAAAGGGATTTCCTCGACGGCCCTGAAGGGAATGATTTCAACTGTATTCATCCTACACATTCGTTTTTTATGAAAACCACAAAAATTTTAAAAAGTTTTCTTTTGGCACGGGGTTTGTAATGGACCATTTATGCGAATACGTCCCTTTGATGCTTCGGGCAGGAAGTTTTTTAGGATGTGTTCACAAATTGGGTCGAAATTTAAAGACAAACCACAGGCGGCCACTTTTGCAAAAACGGCCTTCCGGTGCCCCACTTGGGAAATCAGGCTATAATGGCGTCACCTAATTTTATTTAGGACTATATCCTTTGATTTTGAAAAATAAAGTTGGACCCGATGAGGGTTGCCTACGTATCCCACACCGGTGAGAATCAAACAACGCGTAGTTCGGAAAAAATCTTGGTTGGTTAAAAAATATACACCTACTCACTTTGTTTTGGAATATTATTTTCCTTCTTCATTTTTCAAAAAATTTTGGCAGAGTTTCGGGATATTTCAAATACGGGGATTTTCAAAACAAGGTCAATTTTCTATTCTACCTCACTCTTGTTTTTTTTTTGTTTTGTTTTAGCCGGTTAATACAGAAGCTGAAACAAATAAATGCATACGTAGCAGGTAAGATGCACCAGGATAGTCTTTTATTTTGGGTGCACCTGTCCTAGACGGACCCAACCCCTGTGTTGAGTCCTCTAAGTCAAATGCACGTGATGCAGATAAGCTTTCCTACTAGAGATCCGGCATGAAGCTATGTTATTCTACGTTTAAATCCTGGGGCTTTGTTCTTGACAAGGCTTACCCGAGCGGACAGCTCGAGCCGAGGTCGGGGCAGCGTACCGGGAATACAGAAGCTTCACCGGCTTTTCAACTTGTCCGTACCTCATTCTAAAATTTGGATATGACTCTAACAGAAAAGAAGCCACACGAAGTGCACACTTCCCAGATGATTTAGAAGACTTAGAGAGAAGAGGGTTTCAGCACAATTTATATACAGTTCAGATAATATCGAAGCAGTAAAAAGCGGCATTTAGCACATTAGGTTCAAACATGTAAGACCAGATAATAAAGCCCCAATATAACAGTTATTCTACGCTCGAATTCTGAACCCCAAACCGGAAGTTTTGGGTTCTCAGTCCTCAGCAGAGTCGCAGAGATGTCATACCTCCGTTTGCACTACCCCTCAAATTAATGAAGGGTTATAAGGGAGTTTTTCAAATTAAAGTGACATTATTCGTATTTTGGGATTTATTTTAGTTTTCGGAGTTGCCACCCGGATTTTTGACGATGCTCCGGGACACCGTTTTATTTTAAAATCCCGAACCGAGGAAATTTTGACTCTGTTTTAATTATCTGGGACCAGAAATCCGAGTAACGAATTTTGTTAACCCGGGATAAGGTGTTAGGCACTCCGGAATTCCGTGGTTCTAGAATGGTCACTTAACTATTAATAATTGGCCTAATTATCTAATTATTTATATGTTTTAAAATATTGTGCATTTAGCCTTTTTAAACCGCTTATAAATATTTATGAAATTATCTTGAAAAAAGTCACGATGGCGTGCACTTGTTTGTTTTTGGACATATTATAACGACGCCACATGAAATGCACCCTCAATTACAATATGTAATTTTTATTATAATTTGAAGTTGAAGACGGGGACCTGAGTTACCGCACCCAAGTGTAGATTACATAGTCAAGACTATGGTCATGACGGTTTTATAGTGCCTATTTGAGACGATGTTTGGTTATTCTTTATATTTTCTATTTGAAGAAACATTTTAGTTTTAAGACCAATTAGGACGTTTATGGATTTATCTTGGACAAGTTAAGATGACGTATACTTGTTGTTTTTGAACACATGGCAATCACGTCACATGAAATGCACCCGTGGTTGCTATATGCGTTTTATTAGTTGTTTGGAGTGAGGGTCGGGGGCATGAGTTGCCACTCCCGAGTGTTGTTTGTGGTACTTTTTTGAGGCAACGATCTATTTTTTATCATGTTTCGAACCAAAAGTATCATCTTACCCATAATATCATCTGAAAATGGTGTACATTAGTCTAAAGACAACGTTTTATGGGCTATGAACTCATTTAGCCCCATTTGTAACACCTTGGGCCATCCTAATTGTGACTATTTTTTGCAAGAGGACTACTAGTTAGGGAATTCGGTTCTCCATCAAATCTTAAAGGTTTTTGCATTCGAATATGCTAAATGGTGTCAAATATGTTCATTAAGAAACACATCATATATACACAAACATATAAAACACATTATTTCCTGGGCCTTTGTAATTTCTGAAATAACATAAACACAGGCAGATTTATTAATAATAACCTAGTCCCGTGTTTCTAAAACCAGAACGTATTCGAAGTGTTCCCATGTTTATTTTCAGAAGATATTTTCGAGATATGAAATGAACTGGAAATAATATTACTAATTTCTACATGTATTGAAAACGACTGTTTTTTTGAAACGAATGCTTTCGGGAAAAAATCCAGTAAATATTCATTCAAAGTTTCATGCAGGTTGATTTAAGAAAATACAAGTTCTTCTTTTGATTAAACACCTATCAGCACTGTATTACTTCTTATATTAGGACTAGAATAGAAATTCCAAGGGATTGCCTTAGAGATCAGCATGAACATTATAAACTAAAGGGCTAAAAATGAATATACATTCCAGTTTAAATTACATTACAATGATGCTGAAAAATAGATACAGAGGATTTCCAGCTTGACTATTGCTATACATTTTTCGGAGGAAAAGAAAACTAAATGAAAATTTCAACTGATTTAACTCGAACTCCTTAAAGACCATACTTTTGAGCCTTCCTTTGTACACTGTAGAACACCCCAATTAATTAGATGTTATGCATCCATCAGAACCAAACTGACTATGAGGAGGTCCATTCTAATCCTGATAACGCTTATGCTTAACTATACTAAATGGAAGAATCATTTATGCACTCTCTTGGCGTGAATATGACCATAAAAATCAAATTCAACTCCAGAATGTCATTTTTTCATACCTTGGACCATCATTCCATACTTATTCCTTGACTTGATCATTTAGGCATTTTATGAGAATAAATCTAATCATATTGAGGGATTCCGATTCTTTTCTCTAAGGATCCTTTTAATTACCCACTTCATATCCGTAAAGGGTGATTTCCAGCACCCTAGGCTATTGTTTATGCACTACCAAGGGGTGAATTTGACTATTAAAAAGTAAGATTCATGTACCCTAGTGCTGATACTAACATAATTCTAATCTATATAGAAACTTCTCTTATTTAGGTATTTTTAGGGATGAATCTAACCATTCAAGGGTTCAGATTCCTCACTCTAATGCTTTTCGTAATTACATATTTTATACCCTTTAAAGGGTAAATTTCAGCCGCCCATACTAATGTTTGTGCACTACTAAGGGGTGAATTTGACTATTAAGAAGTCAGATTCATCTACCCTAATGCCAACATCCTAAAATATCTAGTGCAGCTTGTTTCCTAATATAAAACTATGAGTATTAACCACACTTATATGCATATAATCTGAAGTAAATAACATGCACCAGCAAGAAAAATACTAACATCAAGACAATACCTATCACACTCACATAATCATTATCATGCCAATAAACATCTACACAGTCAAATCTACCTAAAATAGAAGAAGTAACTTCGTTTATCAAGAACAACCAGCTTTGTACAGTGAGTAGAAGATGAGGATTCTAGTCCAAGAATTTTATTAAGAAGAGATGAGCTGATACATACATTTTTAAGAGAAAAAACAGCAAAGAGACTTGACCAAATAAAGGTCAAGTATGAACAATAACCAGCTAAAAGAAAGAGGGTTCAGCATCAGCAAACAACAACCGAAAGAAAACCCAGTAGCCCAGCAAGAATTGATCCAGAAATCTTGAGTAAGAATGCTTAAAACTCCCAAAATCATAGTCTAAAGGAAAAGAAACAGAAGCTGATAACTAGACCATGTATTTTATGAACTTGATTCCAAGGGAAATCAGATTTTTCTTTGTTTTTCTACTGATACTTTTTTGAAATTTTTGTTTACAAATGGAAAATACTCTGATTTCTCTGTATTCTTTAAGATGTTTTCAGCAGCTCAGACAGAGTGAAAAAGGGTGTAGAATCTGTACAAAGAGGGTCTATTTATAGGATATTTGGGAATGGGATATTCTTTTAAATATTCCCTATCCAAAAGCTGAAAAATAGTACTACATAGGGCAACTGTCAACCTTATTTTTGGGACAGCTGTCCCTATTCTAGAACTTTCCTCTTTTAGAAAATACCTTTTTAACCTTAAGAGTCTGATTTCCTAAACTAAGTTTCCTAATGTACCCCTTGGAGTCCCTGAATTTACCATTGGGTAATCAAGGTTAAGCTCACTTGGATTATTATTTAAAGTTTGGTTAGTTAACCCTAGTTATGTTCTTTAGTCAACTATTAGTTTTTCCTAACAATGGTTGAGTCAAAACTAGTTAAAAGTTAATTGATTAAGTGCCTAGAGATGATTTCATACTAGTTACCTAGGTTAAGGTTGACTAATAATCATTTTAATTAAGCTTAATTCGGACTAATCTTGATTTTTATACTTAGGTTAGTTGAATCAACTTGATTAATCGATTGAAACTTAACTGATTAAAAGACTTATTCTGAAAATCAATAGCTAGCTAAGTTGATTTGTTCGAACAATTTTATTAAGCTTATCTAGTTGATTATCTTAACTGAGTGATTAACTTTAATCTTAAGTCAAGTCGCAAATAAACTATCCTGCTTTTAAGTATCAAGCATGACCAAATTCCTAATGACTTGGCTAATTAACTCTAAGTGACTAACTAAAGTTAGACTAAGATTAGCAGCTAACCAAGTCAAGTTTTAGGTTAGTTAACTTAACTAATCACCATTTTAGATATACATGACATGTACGCAGTTGGATAGGGGTAGCAGTCAGGTGACAGGGTCCAAACAGAACAAAATTGCATTTTGAATAAGTAATCAAACAAAGTCTACAACAATAAATTAAAGACCATGGCTAACAATCAGCTTCAGGGAACAAGTAGAATCCTAAATAAGACTTGAATTCAGGGCATCAATATCAAATATATATAAAAACGTATACAAAATTCAAGGTAATCGATTTAGACCTAAAATGGTTGTTACATAATCAACTCATGTATTCAAACGTTTAACTAATCGAGAAGAACAAATAAATACTAAACGAGAGCAACAACATATTAATGAAAAGAATAGACGAAAAGAAAGACGTATTAACCAAAGAAACATACGGTAAACACACATATTCTGATTTTCTTTGAAAAATTAAGGGGAGAAGCTAAAAAAGGGGGGAGGGGGGGTACCAGTGAAGGGATTTTGGACAGATTTCGGCGACATGCCGGAACTTGGCCGGTCTCGGACGAGCGTGGAAATGTTCCAAACCCACATGAATCGATAGTATTCAATAAGGGTTATCGACTCATGTCTGTGTGAACCATTGGAGGTCTTGGAATCAACTCGTAGAGGAAGTCACCCCTTTTGGATTTTAAGATATGAGATTAGTCAAAACTGGGCGGTTTTTTGGGAAACTGGTTGTGGGATGGGATTAAGGGGGAAGAGAAGGTTGTAGAGTGAGAGTTTAGGGTTGATTGGTGGAGATCCGCCGCTGGTAGGCTATTTCCGGGCGGCGAAACCCTAGGGCGGCTAGGGTTTGGTCGAGACAGAAGAGAGAGAGAGACGGAGAGATGGGGGCGGCTAGGGTTTTGGGGGGTTAAGCTTTGGATGAAATGAGGGTAGGGGGGGAGGGGTGGTTGTCTGGACATATATGTAGTTTAATGGTTGGGGTTCCCAGCCATTTGATTTGTTTTGATCAACGGCTAGGATAGCTTCTAGGGTGAAACGGGGTCATTTGGGTAGTGTAGGGGCTGGACCGAGTTATGGGGTAATTGGGTTGCGCAGGTGAGTATAGAGAATGAATTTTGGGCCTGGGCAAATTAGCCCAGGTCCGATTTTATCCTCTAGGGCCAATTAAGCTTTGATTAATTTAATTAACACTAATCCCAATTAAACTCAAAAATGTAATAATTAATTCTGACCTTATTTTCATCAAATTATAAACTAATTAGGAATAAAATAATTAATTTAATACTCCTAATCAATCAAATTCATAATTTGTTAGATAAATGACTAAATTGATAATTTAACCAATAACTCACATTATGTCATTTAATCGTATTTTTGTTATTAACTAATTAAATCAATTACTAAATAGTATATTAATTAGCTCTAATTCTAGTTTTTATCTAATTGAAAAGAAAAATTAGTTAGCGAGTGAATTAAAAAAAAGTGAAATTATCAATTAACACTTGTAATTATTTGAAGGATAAATTTTGTAATTTTCCTAAAAATGATTAAGATTATGCACCTAGCTATGCAATTTTTCCAATTTTATAGGATGAATTATGATTATGCAACGCAAAAATAATTCCAATTAATCACTAAAATTCAACAAAAATATATGAAATTAATTTTTTATCAAATTTTGTAGGAGTATTTAGTTGGTGAAAATCACATGCTCACAATGCAAATTCCCGTCGGACCATGAATGATGTCTTCGGACGGTTAGGGATGACATCCTTTAGACCATTATATCCTGGGCCATGAGTTGCTTGATGAAGGATTTGCAGGCCATGAAATGATGTTCTCGGGCTATGAGGATGGTGCCTCCGAACCATGACGCCTTTGAATAATGATATGCAAAATGATAAAAAAGATCCTCAGGCCATGACATGGTGTTCTCGGGCCATGAAGATGGTGCCTTCGAACGATGACGCATTTGGATAAGTTGGCGATATTTCAGCCCATGAAGATGTAATAGTATGATGCTGACAAGACAGACCTTAGTCTTTTGAATTAAAGGGGCAGAGCTTAGCCCAAAAGGAAAGCGCAGTAAATAATGCTAGAGGCATTGGTTGCTTTTGAGAAGTAAATGGGAGGAGGTGTTTAGCCTCGGAAGACAGAAAGGCAGGATGCAAATGCAGATGGAGGTAGCGTTTAACCTGGGAAGGCAGAATGGTAGCCTTATGCAAGATGCGAATTTAAATTGAGGTAGCGTTTAACCTCGGAAGGCATTATAGTAGCCTTATACAAGGTGTGAATGCAGATGGAGGTAGAGTTTAACCTCGGAAGGCAGAAAGGTAACCTTATGCAAGATGCAAATGCAGATGGAGGTAGCTTTTAACCTCGGAAGGCATAAAGGTAGCCTTATGCAAGATGCGAATGCAGATGGAGACATCGTTTAGTCTCGGAAGGCAGAATGGTAGCCTTATGCAAGATGCGAATGCAGATGGAGACAACGTTTAATCTCGGAAGGAAAAAAGGTATCCTTATCCAAGATGTGAATGCAGATGGAGACATCGTTTAGTCTCGGAAGGCAGAATGGTAGCCTTATGTAAGATGCTAATACAGATGGAGACATCGTTTAGTCTCGGAAGGCAGAATGGTAGCCTTATGCAAGATGCGAATGCAGATGGAGACAGTGTTTAGTCTTAGAAGGCAGAATGGTAGCCTTATGCAAGATGCGAATGAAGATGGAGGTAGCGTTTAACCTCAGAAGGCAGAATGGTGGCCTTATGCAAGATGCGAATGCAGATGGATACGACATTTAGTCTCGGAAGGCATAATGGTAGCCTTATTCGAGATGTGAATGCAGATAGAGTCAGCGTTTAGTCTCGGAAGGCAGAATGGTAGCCTTATGCAAGATGAAAGGAAGGACAACAAAAATTCTTAGCTGGTGTTAAATTGCGATAGAGCATTGTGATAATGAAGCATTATTTCTGTTGATAATAAATGTTGGCATGTGCGACGAGTTTGAGGAATGACGTCTGTCCTTTGAGCGGATAATATGTTTTGGGGCTTTTGCAATTTTGTGCCTGCATCCAAAGAAAGATCGTGAGTTTTCTAAAGGGGGAAGGTTAGTTTGCATTCCCGTTGGCTCTGCTTGGATCGTTTGCTTGATCATGATGATACTGTCTGTATCACTAGGGTAGCGTTCTCTAAACAAGTTTTTTCTGAAAAATAAATATGCATGATTTTGTAAAAGTATAATATATAATCTAAAATAGTTTTAGATGAACTGACGACATGACACGTTTCGAGACATTGCAACCTCTCCTACTGCGGAATTTTAAGGGTCCCCCTCAAAACTATGCCCTAGTTTGGTGGGTGGACGCCTCTGATTGCTGCTCGCTGCGATTGGCTGAACTTGCTTCAGAACCCCAGTTGGCTGGGTGAATGCTTGTGGACTACTGCTCGCTACAGAATTTTGAAGGTCCTCCTCAAAATTCTACACAATTTTCCAATTCCGGGGGGAAAAATAGATTTTTATTGAATTGTGACCGAACCCATAGAGCTGCCTACGTATCCCCTCTTATATGGGAATCAGGTCAGGGGTAGTTCAATTTACATTGTGACGAAAACACATAGAGTTACACATAGTAGCGCTTGACTGCATATGAATTGATCGGTTTCGGCCAAACTTCTCCGTCCATTTCTTCAAGTATGAGTGCTCCTCCTGTCATCACTCTATGAACCATGTACGGACCTTGCCAGTTAGGACAGAAATTACCCTTGGCTTCATCTTGTAACAGTACACTGCCTATAGCGTAATGAACGCCATTTTCTCAACATCTTCCTCATCAATCCAAATCTGGTGATAACCAGCAAAGCAATCCACGAAGGAGTACAATTCATGCTTGGCGCAGTTGTCAATTAGAATGTGTATATTTGGCAAGGGGAAGTCATCTTTCATACTGGCCTGGTTGAGATCCCGGTAGTCGACGCAGACTTTGACCTTCCTGTCCTTCTTTGGCACAGGTACAATGTTGGCTAACCGTGTCGGGTACTCCACTACCAGAGAAGTTTGGCGTTGATCTGCTTGGTAACTTTTTCTTTGATTTTCAAACTCATGTCGGGTTTGAACTTTCTGAGCTTTTGTTTCACCGGTGGACACGTTGGATTGGTTGGCAGTTTGTCAGCCTTATTAGACCAGTCATGTCATCATACGACCATGCAAATATATCCTCATACTCTTTTAGAAACTCTGTGTATTCCTTCTTTTCTCATGGTGACAAATGAATGCTGATGCGAGTCTCCTTGACGTTTTCCGAATCTCTCAGGTTAATAACTTCAGTCTTATCTAGGTTAGACTTAGGTGTGTTCCCAAAGTTCTCAACTTCTTTGACAATCTCATCAGGTGTGTCGTCTTTGTCTGAATCAATGTCTGTTTGCTGCGTTGTCTCATTACATGTCACAGTCATCGATTCATCAAGACAAGTAATAGTAATGTTGTATAAATAAAGTAATGAGAGAAAAAAATAGCAATAAATACCGGATTCGTAAGAGAAATTTAGAAGATACTTTGATGAATTGATAACTGTTTTGAACATTGAAGATCTTATTGTAGAAACTGAAAAAAGCAGGAAAAGGAAAATCATTTAGTAAATAAAACAGTGAATAATGTATTGTTTTAGCCTTGCTACCCCGAGGCTCGTCGGGCTTTGGTCGTCTTGATAGACCAGTTCTTGAGATATGTCCCCTTTCTTACAGTATGTAAGGAAGGGCCTTCCTCTCCCTCCTCCTTCAGACCAACACAACAATCCATATCCTCGTCCTCTAGGAACAAACTCCTCATCGCAACAAGTGCTTCTTCTTTGTATGATCCTTAAATAATGTCGGCCTACTTGAAAGTCTGCTCAAGATGAGGTATCGGATGCTCCAAATGGTGATAGGAACCGCGCTAAGGTGGCGACCAGTCGTTGAATTCCTGCCAAGTGTACTCATACCCAGACCGAATGCAGTACCATTTTTCTTGAGCTTTATGGGCTTTGTGATCCCTCAGAGGTTCTTACCGAGCCCTTTGCCTGGCTCATATCCTCTCCAGTTCAGGATGCTCTCAATCTTGCTATACCACCACTTGTCCTTGTCTATAGCATTGACCCGCTCAATGTGGTGGTAAGTTCCCCCGCCTATCTTCCTTTTTGAGTCAATCCCCCGAATTTGACGACTATTATTGGGGTTGCTAGTGTCACCATGAATAATCACCTCTTGGTGGTTCCACTCGAATTTTACCGCTTGATGTAGCGTTAACGCTATGGCCCCAGCATCATGAATCTAGGGTCGTCCCAACAATAGATTGTAGGATGTTAGCACATCTATCACCTGGAAATCCACATCGAACCAAGTCGGTCCCATCTGCAGACATAGACTGATCTCCCCCATAGTGGAACTATGAGAACCGTCGAAGGCTTTCACATTGATCGCTCCAACCCTTATCTCATGTAGCCCTTTACCCTATTTCTTGAGTGTTATCAACCGACAGATGTTAAGACTGGAACCTCCATCGATCAAGATCCCTGTGATGAAATAATCTTCACAGTGCACGGTGATGTGCAACGCTTTGTTGTGCCCCAATCCTTCAGGTGGTAGCTCGTCCTCATGAAAAGTGATTTTGTGGTTTTCCAATACCTGGCCTACCATATTGACCATTTCCCCGCTAGTGATGTTGTTCGGCACATATGCTTCACCCAACACTTTCAACAAAGCATTTCTGTGTGTTTCAAAATTCTGTAGCAAAGAGAGGATGGATATCCGTTCCGGTGTCTTGTTCAGCTGGTCGAAGATTGAATACTCCTTAGCCTGTACCTTTTATCAAAAGGTCCTCCGGACCTGTTTCGATAAGGGGAGGCCGGTTGGCTGCCTACTTGCTTGATTCGGCCAGATGCTCAAGGGTGTAGACCCTACCAGTTCTCGTCATACCCTGTGATATGGCAGCCTCCTCAGACCTGACCTAGCCTTTCCTTCTCGCCTCGGATGTATAGTCCCAAGGGATAGAATTTGAATAGAAGGGTGGTGTGGTTGACATTGCCACCGGAATTGGTGCGGCCATCCTTACTTCAAACGGAATATGTGTTCGGGTTGGCAAGACTGCAACCTCGAATAGTGCCGGTGCATTTGCTGGAGATACAAACTCAACTTCAATTGGCACTGGTGACTTTTCACGTGGCTCTTCTTCAAACTCAAGTGGTATAGACATATTCACCTCAGCGTCCTCACATGGTTGAATCTGGACTATGATCGGTTTGAGAGTGACTACAGGTTTCTTTGGGTCATCGCCTTCTACGATCAACCCGATTGATCCCTCGGGATCCTAATCATCTTCTATTTCAGTCATATGGATACCTCCACCCTTATGGTCAGGCAAAGGATTGTTGCGGACATTTGGAGCGGGGTCTTTTTCCACAATAATCTTGTTGTCAATGAGATCCTGTATTTTGTCGCTCAGAGAGAGGCATTCTTCGATGGTGTGTCCTTTCATATCAGAATGGTATGATGATCATGCTCAACTATGTCTAATAAAAGACTAAACAGGCACTGCAAATACAATCCGGGGTATTATTCCCAGAGTCGATCCCACAGGGAATTTACGTATCAATAAAGTCTTTAGAATACGGAACTTTTACTCAATCAATTCTCTTAAGACTTTTTAATATAACTTGGTGATGTTTTACTAATTCTACTGACAATAATAATAACTAACAATTATTAACAATGTGTTCTAAATAATGATGATAAAGGTCTAAGATTATGGTTTCCCCCGTTGATGAACTTACTTCTCAGATACTTCTTATAGTTTGATTAGTTGTCTCTCGGATACTTCTTATTGTTTGATTAGTTGTCTCTATAAATCATGAACACTCTATCTACCATAAATCTCTCTCAAGTAATTATGATAATTTACTATACGCACTCTTTCAAGTTACGCAAGCTAGATTGCATTACAGTTCACTTTAGATTGCACTCGAGGTATCGTTATCTCTAATCCAACCTCTAAACCATCGGTTATGACTTTCGTCTATACTCTGGAAGTGGTGTTGTTCAAACAGTTACCTAAATATGCACTCTCTCTCAATTAGATACACACTAATTAGGCACAGCTAATTGATGGACATTCAATTAGCTACAATAAGAACGTAATTGAACAGATAGAGATGAACAATCAACAAAACTATATTAATATAACCACAAGTTAGTCCCCCAACGGGTTCCACCAAAACCCTAGATTAAGAAAGTTAGCTACTCATATCCATAAATATCAAATATAAAATAACATGCATAATTGAAATACAGAGTAATGAACTAAGGAGATAAAAATCAATATTTTTGCTTTGCTAAGTAGTAATCCACAGGTTTTTCTTCACTTTGATGATTTCCTCCTTTCGAATCCTTCGAATCCCCTCAAGTTGTGTTTTTGAGGTCTATTTATATGTTTGGGATAAACCCTGAACGTGTAGAAGACTTCTATTCCAACCAGGAAACACTTAAACTCGTCAAAACTCGGAATTAGCCGGAACAGGGGCCTGGCGTTTGGGCCCTGACGCCTGGCTAACGCCAGGCTAAGGCTGGCGTTTCAGCTCTAACGCCTGGCTAACGCCAGTCAGGGTCAGGCGTTTGGGCTCTGGCGCCCGGCTATAGCCCGGTGCACTCCTCCTCGCCTTTTGAGCGTATTTTCGATNAGTGTGACATCCTCGCTTCAATAATCGACTCGCAAATACCATGCTTTATTCACAATCCACTCACTACTCTAACTTAGAGGTCAACAACATTACATTTCCTTCGTGAATCATGTGCCCTCACCAAATTCAAGAGTTAGTCCCACACAAAATGAAATTTAAGAAGATAGGAACTTCAGATAGAAAGAATTCACTCACTCTCAGAAATAACATTCATATGCCACAAAAGATGCACCATAGGCTTGCCCTTACTGTACTACTCTACTAATCGGGCTCATTCAGTCTAGGATCAAGTAGGACTTAAATTGGTTATAATGTAGGCTGGGGACGGGTAGGATACATTTGGATATAAGAGTGACTACACCTCCCTAAGCACATTAATACATATACTTTCGCATTCAACCTCAAACTTGTATTAAGCCAAACTCCTCCTTCACATCAACGTTATTACCCCATACTTCTTTAAGCACAATTACATTAAGAGTCACCACATATTTATTTTTCTTTTCTTTTCTTCTTTTTCTCTCTTTTTTTTTCAAGTGACTCTTACTTTTTCAAACGTGCACCTTTCTCTTTATTTAAATATTCACCTTACAAACCAACCTACCACCCCACACTTTAAGTTTTCCATATTCCATTACTTGTTTAGTGCTTACGAGAGGTGACAAGGTTCAAATAGATGATTGATTCAAACAAAGGGATACGGCTTGTAATGTGGTTGCCGAAGAAATAGGATTATAGGCTCAACGGGGTTAATGACGACACATAAAAATTAGGTGGGTAAACTATATATAGCTGGCTCAAAAAGAAATGCCTATATCACTTCCAAGACTGAACAAAACTTCTATTTCGCTTTGCACACACACGGGGCAAGTTCTAGACATCAAATCCAATGCACATAATAGCAAACAATTCTCACACACACTTGGCACATAACTCACTCAGGATTGGATCTATCACGACACTCAAGTTAAAGCAGTTAAGCAAATCTTAAGAATTCCTGATTTAAGGTATTTATCCTGGAGTCAAATATTGAGCCTAAGCGTCACAACCAAAGTATTGACTAGTCTCAAGGCATTAACACATTTTGAGATATTGCTACTATTAAGCCTTCAACCCTGTGATACCTACTCCTAAAAATTAAAACTACCTACACCCGGTTCAATTAAAAACCCTTGGAAAAGAACCGTGGTCCAAAGAAAAACCAAGGGAGAATTACTACACTTCCTAAAAAATATTTTTTGGTGTTTTCGTTAGACTTACTTTCCTCAAGAAAACTGTCTAGGAGATCCATCGTCAGGAAGAGTCAATAATTTTTTTTTTTTTTAAGATGATAAAACAAAACATAAAAGCTAAAAAACAAACAAACCTAAAGGCTAAAAACAAACAAACAAACTACAACATTTCACTGAGCATAAAAGCTAAAACTAAACGAAATAAAACACAAACAACACAATTCACACAAAACATATCTACAACACCCCACACTTAGTTCATGCACTGTCCTCAGTGCATCATATATATACAAAGCAAAAAGTAAAACAAAGTGCAAAATACTTCCTGATCACTCAGCGTCACCATCATCGGACGGTCTCCATTCCTCTTCAAACTCATCCTCTCCATTATCATCCTCATCCTATTGTATGAGCTCCTCATCAGAATCATCAGGCATGTTTATATCTTCATCATCTGGGAGCCTGTACCTCTCACCTTCTCCTATCATCTGCTGAGCATGAGCGTTGAGTGGATACCTCTGATCCAACTCCTCCCTTTCATTAACCGACGTCGGACGACCTCCTATGCGCAACTGCAAATCCATCATCCCGTAGAGATGGTCCATGAAGCCATCATCCCTGGCATAACGCTCAGCATTGGTCAGTGAAGACTCTTCTTTCAGTCTCAAGCCAGTGATGTCAGTTTCCCGGGTGAGTTGTTGATCAATAATGTGGTCAAAGTTGGCCTCAAATAATACATTGATATCTAGCAGGAACTGGGTCAGGAAATTTGGGAAAGGGATTCGATCAATTTTATTTTTGGTACGCACCAACCCCATTTGGTAGCGAATCAGGTGGCCCACATTCACTTGCTACCCAGTCATTAAGAAGTAGAGCACACAAATCCTCTCTCGGCTGATTAAGGTATCATGGGTGCATGGTAGTATCCGTGCATTAATCAGTTTCAGCCATACCTATGTTTCAGCCTTCATCTTCTTCTTGGGAAATCTTTATGTCGGTTAGTGGATCTATCCCTAATACAGGCAGCCTTGGAATCAACCTCACAAAGTGTATGCCTCACCTCTCCATAGTTAGGATGGCGGATAAATTGCTCTAGAGACTCCACCGGAACATTTGGTGCACCTAAGAAATCACATATGGCCTTGGCAGAAAATCCAGAAAGTGCCCACGAATTGGCACCAATTCTTCCTTGTCCTTTGGGTCAAACCCTGCATAGAATTCCCGGACTAAATTGAGGTTGATGTTGCAATGTTGTTTGAACACATATCCCAAACCCAATTCATGGATGCTTCTCCATATTGTTGGGAATTTCTTTCTAAGAGGACCCTCACTGATAGCTCCTTCCGGGTGGACATGCTTTGGTTTGCAACGAGCGTATCATTTCTTGGAGTGTGGTGGTATTTTGTGGACACCATATTCTCTTTGACCAACGGGTTGCTGCCTCATAGAAGCCACAACAGCTACTGCTTTCTCACCAGTCATACTAGACGTAACATCTCCTTCTTTTCTTTTCTTTTGAGCTGGTGGGGGTTTTGATTTGGTTTTCGGCGGGGTTGAAGATGTGGCCTTTCCCTTGCCGGTGGCTTTTCTGGAAAACATTATTTTACCTGCACAATATATCAGTAATGAATTAGTGTCACCAAGTATATACTATCTGTTTTCGCACGTTGCGAAGGTTACTAAGACTTCACCTCGGCAATTTTATGATAATTCACGCTCATTGCTACCTACTAGCTTCTTATGAGCTACTTTTCATTTAAAATTTCATGGAATTCAAGATGTACGACGCTAGTGGTGGTTTTCCCGGAGACTCGGGATCCATATGGGACATGTATTGCCATTGAGGCATTACATCGAGCACTTGGCTGGCACAATTGCCATGGGCGCTCGTATGGACTTGAGGGACTGCCTCATGTTCCCAAATAACTTTGGGTTTCCATAATACCGCTTGATTTCACCATTTCAGCTCATTCCTAAAGGGTTTCGGGACTTGGGGTGCATAACACCATACAACACATTTCAAGAACTTCATAAACCCATAAAACTTCATCATGAACTCAAGGATAAACGTTTCACCAGCTCAAATTCGAGTGAGTAAAGTATAGGGTTAGACTCATACTATGCAATGGGTTTCCTCCCAACAAGAGCCTTATTTAATGTCGTGGCACGATGATTACAACAAATCAATAGGTTGCCTCTTATGAAGCGCATGATTTAACGTCACGGCACGATGCAACATCAAAGCTTTTTAAAGATTGTCTGGTGTATTCGGTTCACCCAGGTGCACAACAGTCCCCACATTGGCTTCAGTCATTCCAACATATCTTTTTAATCACTGTCCATTGACCTTGAAGGTATTAGACTCATTTTCAGCAGTAATCCCCACAGCACCATAAGGAAATACATTGACCACTTTAAAAGGGCCAGACCATCGGGACTTGAGCTTACCCGAAAACATTCTTAATCTTGAATTATTCAGTAATACCTTGTCTCCTTATACAACCTAGTGCTTTCAAATGCCTGTCTTCTGAATTCTTTTAATTCTTGTAACTCTATGATCCGATTTCTCCAGCAGTATCAAAATCCAGATTCAGCCGCTTCATTGCCCACCAGGCTCGATGTTCTAGTTCGACGGGTAGGTGACAGGCCTTACCGAAAACCAACTTGTATGGAGACATACCAATTGGTGTTTTAAATGTTGTTCTGTAGGCGCAGAGGGAATCATCTAGTTTCTTCGCCCAATCAGTTCTTGTGGCGTTAACAGTTTTGGTTAGCACACTTTTTATTTCCCGGTTTGATACTTCAACTTGCCCACTAGTTTGGGGGTGATATGGAGTTACTACCTTGTGACGTACATCATATTTAGCCAGCAACTTTTCCAAAACACGATTGCAGAAATGCGTGCCTCCATCACTTATAATGGCCCTTAGTGTCTCAAAGCGAGTGAATATGTTCTTCTTTAAGAACCCCACCACCACTTTTGCATCATTGGTGGGGAATTCTGCCGCTTCTACCCATTTTGTCATGTAATCAATAGCAACAAGTATGTACTTATTGCCGTAAGAGCTTAGAAAAGGACCCGTGAAATCTATCTCCTAAACATTGAACACTTCTACCTCTTGTATTGGATTCATTGGCATCTCATGATGGCGGGATATGTTCCCCGTCCTTTGGCATTCATTGCAGGCTTTCACCCGTTGTTGAGCATCTCTGAACACAGTGGGCAAGTAAAATCCGGCCTCCAACACTTTAGCTGCTGTTCGGACTCCTCCGAAATGTCCTCCATAAGGTGCTGCGTGACAAGCTTGCAAAATAGCACATTTTTCTATCTCGGGGACGCACCTCCGGATCATGTTATCTATGCAAATTTTAAACAAATAAGGTTCATCCCAATAGTAGTTACGGATATCACGGTAAAATCTTTTCTTTTGTACAAAGGAGAGCTCATAAGGATCGATGTCGCATGCTAGGTAATTAGCAATGTCTGCATACCATGGCACCTCTATCACATTTGTGGCCAGCAGCTGTTCATCTGGAAAGGTTTCCAGAAAATTCTCAGCTTCAGGTGCCTGTTTAGCACCTTCGAGGCATGATAAATGGTCAGTGACTTTTGTACTCCGTTCCCTTACGGTCACGAATTTCGAAGTCAAATTCTTGCAAAAGCAGCACCAAACGAAATAGGCGTGGATTAGATTCTCTTTTCTCAACCAAGTATCTAATGGCTGCGTGATCAGTGTAAACGATCACTTTTGACCCGATCAGGTAGGACCTGAATTTGTCAAATGCAAATACTACAGCCAACATTTCTTTTTCTGTTACCGTGTAATTCAACTAAGCTCCACTCAATGTTCTACTTGCGTAGTAAATTGGGTGCATTACCTTATTTTTTTGCTGACCCAACACGGCTCCTACAGCATAGTCACTTGCGTGACATATGAGTTCAAATGGTCGCTTCCAATCAGGGACAACAATAATCGGTGTAGTTACTAGCTGCTTCTTTAGCTTCTCAAACGCTACCCTGCAATCATCAGAAAACACAACTGGGTTATCTTTTTAGAGTAACTTACAGCGTGGGTTGGCGATTTTTGAGAAATCCTTGATGAATCGGCGGTAGAATCCGGCATGTCCCAGGATTCTTCGAATAGCTTTGACTGACGTGGGTGGAGGGAGCTTTTCAATCACTTCTACCTTAGATTTATCCACTTGAATACCTTTACTTGAGACCAAATGTGCCAAGACAATTCCTTCTTGTACCATGAAGTGGCACTTCTCCCAATTCAGCACCAGGTTTGTTTCAATACACCTTTTTAGGACACGGTTCAAATTTTCTAGGCATTCATCAAACGAATTTCCCACCACTGAGAAATCGTCCATGAAGACCTCCATAATATCCTCCACCATGTCTGTGAAAATGGCCATCATGCACCGTTGGAATGTGGCAGGTGCATTGCAGAGGCCAAATGGCATTCTTCTGAAAGCAAATATCCCATATGGGCATGTGAAAGAGGTCTTTTCTCTATCCTCTGGGGCAATAGGAATCTGCTTGTACCCCGAATACCCGTCAAGGAAACAGAAGTGAGATTTTCCTGCTAACCGGTTGAGCATCTGATCAGTGAAGGGAAGTGGGAAATGGTCTTTGCGGGTGGCAAGGTTTAGCTTTCTATAATCCATGCATATTCTCCAACCCGTAACAGTTCTAGTGGATATCAGCTCGTTTTTATCATTTCTTACGACTGCCATACCTCCCTTCTTTGGTACACACTGTACTGGGCTAACCCAGCTGCTGTCGGAGATCGGGAAAATGATTCCCGTATCTAACCACTTTATCACTTCTTTCTTTATCACTTCCTTCATATTTTGGTTTAGCCGTCTTTGGTGTTCCCTAGGCGATTTGTGCCCCTCTTCTAAGAGAATTTAATGCATACAATAAGCTGGGCTGATCCCTTTGATGTCTGCCATCATCCAGCCAATGACAGTCTTGCATTCAGAAAGTACCTGTAATAGTTGTTGTTCCTGCACATCTAACAACCTAGATGATATAATAACCAGTAATGTAGAGTTAGGTCCAAGAAATGCATACCTGAGGTGCTGGTAAAGGCTTCAGCTCTAATTTGGGTGGTACTTCAACTGAGGGCTTGGCTGGTGGGTACTCTCTCTTTTCCAAGTGTAATGGTTCAATTTCAAGAACCCGCGACCATGTCCCTTTTCCTTCCAATGCTAATACCCATTCTGCTAATTCCTCACATTTCATATCATCTAAGTTCATCAAACATGCAGTCAAAGGATCCCCAACAGTTAAGGTTGCATCATCTTCTTCAAGTATCACGTTCACGACATCAATAAGAGAGCAATTAGCGAACTCACTTGGTCGCCTCATAGACTTCTGCACGTTGAATGTGATTTCTTCATTATTGAGCCTCATCTTAAGCTCACCAGTCTCACAATCGATGAGTGCTCTGCCTGTGGCCAAAAATGGCCTTCCCAAGATTATAGGAATTTCCTCATCTACTCGGCAGTCTAGGATCAGAAAGTCAGTAGGGAATACAAATTTCCCCACTTGCACTAACACATCATCTAGAATACTTGACGGTCTCTTTACCGTCCTATCAGCAAGTTTCAGCAGCATGGAAGTAGGCCTGGCTCTACCAATCCCCAGTCTTTTGTATATAGCCAGTGGCATCATATTAATGTTGGCTCCCAAGTCACATAGGGCTTTGGCGAAAGAGAAGTTGCCAATAGTACAAGGAATTGTAAAACTCCCTGGGTCAGCCAATTTTTCCGCAATAGGATGTGTCACCACTGCACTACAAGTCTGAGTAAGAGTGACAGTAGCCAGGTCTTGGAAGTCAAATTTTCTGGACATTAAGTCCTTCATCATTTTAGCATAGCCAGGCATTTCCTTCAATGCATCTATCAATGGAATATTTACTTGTATCTGTTTTAGCATGTCCAAGAATTTCTTATACTGCTCATCCTTCTGATATTTTGCTAGCCTTTGGGGGAATGGAGCTGGTGCTCTTTTCCTTTTTTTATCTGTTCTTTTTCCTTTTCCACTACCACCCCAGTTGCTGGCTTCGGGATTTCCTCAAGTTCTTTCTCAGCTTCGCCTTGCTTATTAACTTCTCTTTTAGCTGGTTGCACTGTGCCTGTACGCAATGGGGTTGAGTCATCAATTTCATTAGGTACCTGTACCAATGTGTTTGTCTGCCTCCTTTCTTGTTCTAGGTCCAGATCTCTGCCATTGCGGAGGGTCACTGCCATTAACTGTTTTGGGCCCTGGTCCCTTGGATTCACCTGAGTTCATTAGGTAAAGTTCCATGAGGACGATTATTAACTGCATGTGAAATCCTCCCCAGCTGTACTTCGGTATTTTTAATAGATGCATCATGTGCATCTACTCTCTCACTGATTTTGGTATTTGACCCAATCACTTGCTTCATCATAGCTTCCAACAGTGAAAACCCATCTTCTTGCCTTCCCCCTTGTTGATGCTGAGGAGGGTAGTATGATTGTTGTTGATTTTGATGGTTATAACTGTACGGTCTCTGATATGGTGCTGCATTGCCTTGCGGTCTCATGGAACCCATATTTCCATTATTTTGTTGTTGGTGAGGTGGCCTATATGGTTGAACTTGTTGACCCCAGTTCTGCCCCCCTTGTCTCTGACGTTCATAATTTGTTAAATAATTCATATTTTCTGGATGAGAAGGGTTATGACATTCTGCATTCCAGTGGTTACCAAGTGGTTGATTAATGCATGTTATGCATAAGCCCCCATCGGTTGTGTCTATGATGTCTACTTGCTGTTTTTGTCCTGATTCTTCCACCTTCTTAGTAAGTATACTCATTTGTGTTATCAAGGTGGCCACGTTCTCTGCAATGGTATTAGATTGATCAAATGGAACTGAATGAACTACAGGAGTAATAGGTGCATTCCTTGTTGTCCATCCTGAATTTTGTGCCATTTTATCAAGTAAGATTTGACTCTCTCTCCACGTTTTGCTCAGAAATGCTCCACCAGCTGAAGCATCACCATTAGCTTTCAGAGTATCAGCCAAACCCATGTAGAAATGCTGCCCCAACATTTGCTCTGTAATGCCATGATGTGGACGGATAACCAACATACCCTTAAATCGCTCCCATATCTCTTGCAATGTTTCAACTGGTTTCTGTCTAAAGCTCAAGATTTCATCAATTTGTTGAGCAGTCTTGTTGGGTGGGTGAAACTTGTTCACGAACTGTTTGACTAACTCCTCCCATGTGGTAATGGAATTGATGGGGAGTGAGTTAAGCCAAGTTTGGGCAGCACCAGTCACTGAGAATGGAAACAACAACAGTTTTATTGCCTCCTGAGTAACGTTAGGCTGCTTCTATGTTTTGCAGATTGACAGGAATTTTTTCAAGTGTTGTTGGGGGTCTTCAATGTATGACCCTGAGAATAGCCCTTTGTTCTGCAATAGGTTCAACATATTATTTGTTATTTGAAAAGACTCGGCTTGTATCTGAGGAACCAGTATTGCTGTGGCCAAATTCTCATATGTGGGTTGTGCCCAGTCATATAAAGGAGCCTCTGCCCTTATTTGGGCAATTGGGTCTACTACATCATCCCCATGATTGTTCCGGTTATGTTCATCTTCTATGTCTGTTTCAATTTGTTCAATTTGTGGTTGATGTTTGCTTTTCCGGTTGGTCCGGTTTATGGCCTTGAAAACTTTCTCGGGGTATGATAAGGGTTCAACTACTTCACCAGTCCTTGATGAGTTTCTAGGCATACACCTGCAACACGTTAGCAAACGTTAAACTTTCAATGTAAAAATGAAAGTTTTAAATAAAATTGACTATATTTCAGAATTTTGTATTTCTTCCAACTCAATTGATAATACCGTTAAGTCCCCCGGTAACGGCGCCAAAATTTGATCATGCTCAAATATGTCTAATAAAAGACTAAACGGGCGTTGCAAATATAATCCGGGGTATTATGCCCAGAGTCGATCCCACAGGGAATTTACGTATCAATGAAGTCTTTAGAATACACAACTTTTACTCAATCAATTCTCTCAAGAATTTCTAATATAACTTTGTGATGTTTTACTAATTTTATTGACAATAATAATAACTAGCAATTACTAACAATGTGTTGTAAATAATGATGATAAAGGTCTAAGGTTATGGTTTCCCCCATTGATGAACTTACTTCTCGGATACTTCTTATAGTTTGATTAGTTGTCTCTCGGATACTTCTTATAGGTTGAGTATTTGTCTCTATCAATCATGAACACTCTATCTACCATAAACCTCTCTCATGTAATTATGATAATTTACTGTACGCACTCTTTCAAGTTACGCTAGCCAGATTGCATTACAGTTCACTTTAGATTGCACCCGAGGTATCGTTATCTCTAATCCAACCTCTAAACCCTCGGTTATGAATTTTGTCTATACTCTGTAAGTGGTGTTGTTCAAACAATTACCTAAATATGCACTCTCTCTCAAGTAGATACAACTAAATAGGCATAGCTAATTGATGGCCATTCAATTAGTTACAATAAGAACGTAATTGAACAAATAGAGATGAAAAATCAACCAAACTATATTAATATCACCACAAGTTAGTCCCCCAACAGGTTCCACCAATACCCTAGATTAAGAAAGTAAGCTACTCATATCCATACATATAAAATATAAAATAACTTGCATAATTGAATTACAGAGTAATGAACTAAGGAGATAAAAATCAATGTTTTTGCTTTGCTGAGTACTAATCCACAGGTTTTTCTTCACTTTGATGATTTCCTCCTTTCGAATCCTTCGAATCCCCTCAAGTTGTGTTTTTGAGGTCTATTTATATGTTTGGGATAAACCCTGAACATGTAGGAGAGTTCTATTCCAACCGGGAAACACTTAAACTCGTTAAAACTCGGAATTAGCTGGAACAGGGGCCTGGCGTTTGGGCCCTGGCGTTTGGGCCCTGGCGCCTGGCTAACGCCAGGCTAAGGCTGGCGTTTCAGCTCTAACACTTGGCTAACGCCAGGCTAAGGATGGTGTTTCAACTCTAACGCCTGGCTAGCGCCAGGCAGAGTCAGGCGTTTGGGCTCTGGCGCCCGGCTATAGCCCGGTGCACTCCTCCTTGCCTCTTGAGTGTATTTTTGATGTATTTGCATCCATTTAGCTCGGTTTCCATCTCCAATTCACCTACACATGAAATAGACTCTATTATGCACATAAAAAGTGTATTTTTATCGTTAACACACATAAAATGTAGGGCATATAACATATTAAACCATGAATTCTAGACTCGCATCATATGCACCGGATTTGTTTAGGTTAACCAACTAAGAAGGGTTCTCAGGGTGGAAGCAGGGATAGGTGTGACGTAACCAGCAACTTTGAGCTTCTCATACTGTTGGTCAATGGGCTCGACTATGGCAGTGAATTGCTTTGGAGGGCGGCGATCAAAATTAGGACGAGGTCTAGGGAAGTTTTGGCGTGCGGGGGGTGATTGGTAATGGGATGGCTTGGAATTATAAGTGTGGTAGACAGGAGCGAGTTGTGAGTATCTGGGCAAAGCAGGTTGATATGTGGGTGGTGGAGATTGGTAGGTGGGCGGTGGATATTGGTAGTTTGGTGAGGGTGCTTGGTAATTTGGGGTTGGATGGTATGTGAGTGGAGGTGTTGGATAAGTTTTGTATTTGAGTGGGGATTTGGCTCTTGGTGCAACCATTACGGCTCCCGTGTCTCTCTTCTTAGACACACCAGCGGACTGTAAAGACTTGTTAGTGGCTTGCAAGGCTTCAAAATTTGTAACTATACCGCTTTTAATACCTTATTCAATCTGCTCACCTAATTTGATGATGTTGGAGAACTTGTGGCATTCAACCATCCTTAACCATTCATAATGCTGCGGGTCCTGAGCCCGGACAAAGAACTTGTTCATCTGCTCCTCCTCTAGAGAAGGTCTGACTTTAGCGGCTTCGGACCTCCAGTGAGTAGCATACTCGCGAAAGGTTTCTGTGCGTTTCATCTTCAAATTTTGAATGTAGAACACATCTGGTACATTCTCTATGTTGAATCTAAACCTATCCATGAAGTTAGACGCCATGCTTACCCAGTTTGACGATTTCTTGAGGTCTTGACTGATGTACCAAGATAATGCGTCTCCCTTCAAACTCCTCATGAACAACTTCATGTGGATTCTTTCATCCTTCCCAATGTCAACCAGCTTGTCGCAATAGGTCCTCAGATGGACTCTTGGATCACTAGTACCGTCAAAGATTTGGAACTTTCGAGGTTTGTACCTCTCGGGCAGTTCGACATCAGGTTGTATACAAAGGTCTTCATAATTCAACCCTTCAATTCCCTTGGTTCTTTCAACACCCTGGACTCGGCTGGTCAGTTTCTTAAGCTCCTCGGCCTGGTTCTTGATAAGTAAGTCCTTTCCATCAGACTCGGATGTCTGTGAGATAGGCGGAGTGGAGTGGGTCACAGTTTCCACATAGATGGGACTGTTATAGGTGTTGAAATGGTTTTTTGTTGGGTTTTGAGGTTCTGGGATGCGCAGTGGAGTGTTGTTCGAGGTGTGACACGCATTGCACTGCGTCAGGAGAGTTTGGTTCTTTGGGGGAGTGGCGTGATGGTGAGGTGCAGGATGATTTTGCTGTCTTGGGATATTTGTGGAGGTGTGGGGTTTTGAGCATTTGGAAGGTTGATGTCGGGGACGTTGAGGGAAATTGACAGGTTGGCCAGATTCCGGAATTGATCGAGTTCTTCCTGAAACTTAAACAATTTCTTTTCAAGTGGTGACATGTTCTCATGCAGGACCTGAATACCTCGGCCATCAGTGGCCTCTACACGTTCAATCATATTCTCCTCTCTGGTTCCGCTGGATTCTTCCATCTTACTTTTGCCTTTATCTTTTCCCTTAGGAGGGCTAGGAGGAGTAGTAGGTGGAGGGCCCTTGAATCTTGTGCGATAGGCTGATGATGCCAGAATGCACGAACTAACCTTTAGGGAGGGGAATAATAAAGAAAAATAAAAAAATAAAAACAAAAAGGTAACCAAGCCAGTGAGGATTATGAAAAAGAATATTGCGGTATTTAAACACATAATGCGGAAATGTATAATGCGTCCTAAGTTGGGCACCTCTTTGTGCCCGAGGTAGGCCTAGCGACAAATTGATTTGGAGAACTTAAAATGTTAAATGCCTTATTTTATTGATAAGAAAATAGACAAATCCCAAAATGATAGATGAAAAATAAAAGTCACGAACGGCCATTGGCCTTATTACATTAATAGAGAAAAATAAAGACACTCCTATCTACTTGGTCCCAGAAGGACCTTCCCCAGACTCGACGTTCTTTCTTTCCTCGTACAGTTTTTCCAACTCGCGAAGTCCCAGCAACATGTATGTTCTGGCTAGATATCGCTAGAGTGCAGATCCTCCCACTAACTCAACAGTCTTGGGTGGATATTGGAGACCATGCCGAATCTGGGGACTTCGTACCTTATTTTTCTGCAAAGCAAATAAGGTTAGGCCCTTACCCCCACCGGACTCAACTATTTAACGTCAATAATTATCAGGAAGCATTTAGTTCTCCAAATAAATGCACAGAACGTAAGGTCGTCTATTTGGGTTTAGGGAAACCCGGTGGACTTTTGGATAAGGCTATCTTAAAAACTATCGTGCGGACGACACTTTAGCTCAACTAGGTATAACCATGATGTATGTAACACCGAAATAGAGTAAGGTTTCTATGGGGTTTTAGACCGGTACCCTAGAGCGGAAAACTCAAGGGGAAAAGGCATGGAACCATCGACTGCACCGTTGATCGACTAGTTTTATCGCAAATAATCCTTCCCGAATTTAGTGGGTAATAATATAGGAAGCGCGCAACCACTCATCAAGTGTTGATGTAGTATTTTGTTTGGCATGAGTGGAGTATGAATGTTGAGCATGATTACGCAATAATAAGTATTAAAACAAGTTGTCGCGTATTTGCACGTTAAAGAAAGCGGTAAAAACAATAGTAATGATTTAAAGCAGTTACAAAAGAAAACAAAGAGACATGTCAGTTTCGTCTTTGAGGAAAAGTAAACACCTGAAGTAAAAAATTGATATCATGAAGGGAAGAGGATGGGGTACAAGTAATTAAGCAAAAATAAAGGCACAAATTCATGAGACAATTTGAAATGGTAAAAGCCTGGATAATCCCCAGCAGAGTCGTCATGCTGTCATTCCCCCCTTTTTCCCTAAGCGCTCCTTTCGGGGGCCAGTTGAAAGGGTTTATGATATTGGTTGAGACAACTCATTCCTTTTGGGAAAGGGGTTCGCATATTTTTAAAGAGTCTCCACCTAACGATTTTAACGGTGTGTTAGGGCACCTAAGAGGTTCAATTAAAACTATGTTACTAACCGGAGATTGGGTAAGGGCTTGAAATTATCCTAAGGGGAAGTGTGGTTCCCGGCCAAATGGTTTCTGTGAATTTATACAGTTTAGCAAATAAGCAAATAAAGGCTCAAATAAGAGGGGATTTAAGTCTTAAGCATGAAGATGTTTGAAAATAGTAAAGAAGATTAGATTTTGAATGGATTACGATCTAAGTATATAAAAGGCATCCTTGGTTTATAATAATATGGATCACATCAATGCAATACCCGTTAATTACTCCTCGAATAGGGGCTACACGTGGTATTAGCGCACCGGTCATCATATCCATATTCTACCCTTTCCCACCCCGTGAAAGTAACTAAATCGAGTGTTGGTCTCGACCTCTATTACATGTTGTTACCCGTCCCTTTCTATCAGTCCCGGAGGAATTTAGGACTTCTATCCTATAAGGGAGGTGCTAGGAAGACCCTCAGGTTTTAAAGGTGAAAATGCTAAGGCGGCATATAATAAACAAGTAGGAGTGCAGATAAAGGGAAAGCATGGAAAGCAGATAAAGTCTCAAGTATTCGTCCACACACAGTAGACATAAACAACATGTCTCATACACAACTAAGGTCCATATTAATTCAGAATCCTAAAGCATGGTATCTAGGAAAAAATGTTAAAGAAACACGCCTTTTGTTTCATAACTCAGCGAGGAAGTCCCAATCAGTCTTGCCTACTGATTTTAGCATGCTGACAGTTGAACACTAATCACAAAGGACAGTTCTGGTTTTGTTTCTTTATGGCTGATTACCTAAGACACGCCTAGGCATGTAGCAGTTATGATGCATATGCAGGTTCTAAAACTGGATCTCTAAATGCACATAGAATCACAGGATTATGCACAGTTTCAGGAATAACATAGGTGACAGATTTTAATCGTTGTTTACCTAGAACAGGATCTCTACGTGTATAGCATGATGAGACATGATTGCAGTTAACATTATTTATCCTAGGACAGGACTTCTAAATGAAGCTTCAATACATGTTTACATGGACAAAATCACGTAATAGCAGTTTACTTAATTCTTTGTCCTATAGGCAGGATCTCTAAGTGAGCGCAATGAATGATGACATGCTGAAAGGAAAAACAGTATATATGAGCCTAAGTAGCATGATATCTAATGCATTGACACATGAACCTACGCAGGATCTCTATTACACAGATGGGGAATAAAAACCTAAGCATGGTTTCTACCCTTGTAATAGCTAGACATGCATAGTTACCCCTCCCGTTCTACTATCCAGCCCCATGAGTTGTTTACAAATTATTACAAGCCATGAATTATGAATTACATAACCAAATAGAAAAACAATAAGAAGTTATTCTATAGGGAGCCTTCACTCAGTCTCAAATCCTCCAAACCTTATGCCACATGGTATTCATAGCCTTTTCACAGTACGGGTGTGTCAAAGTTCCCTAAAGACCTCAAGGGCTCCCGGGCAATGCTCACACCCAGACTTGGTAACCAAGAGTTGAACATGTGCAGTGTGGAAGTACCAGCCTCAGTGCGTCAGAGTTAAGAGGGAGCTCAAGGTCTCAAAGCAGTGCTCACACTGAGGGGGAAGAACTTAAGAGTTTGAAATGGTTTTGAAAATAAAAGGGAGTTATTCAGTAAAACAGATTTGAGAAGAGTAAAGAAGCTCAAACATGGAGCCAAACAGATTCAGTAACACTCACATAATCAAAATAGGTTCAGCACACAAATCTTCACACAGCACAACGGGAGATTGGGACACGTAGAGCACATAACATGATGAACACAAACTAGGCAGAAGCCTTGCAATTGGTTATAGGTAGTGGGACAAACTTAGGAATACTAGTTAGACATGGTCATACAGTCAGAGATACTTAGAGTATGGGATCAATCATGGTTGAAAACAAATCACTGAATCAGATTACAGGGAGTGCTGGAGGGGGTAAGACATAATTACACATAAGTTTATGAAACACATGTTAAGTAACATACACGGCAATTATAGTATCCTAGGGATTGCAGACTGAGGATATAAGGGAGGAGATACCCAGAACCAAACAACATAATATGTGAAACTAGTTGCAAGTAGGACAACATAACCATAAGTAAAAGGAAACCAGAAGCAGGATGCATCGTGATAACCATAAAAACATGTTGTTTTGGAGAATTTAAATATAAACTAGAAACATACCAGTTGAAGACAACAAATACGGAATAAGAGGCAAGTAGTATAACTAGTCTTGGCTTCCAGCCGACTAGCAATAGCAAACAATCAAGAGAAGAATGGTACATTGTGTGTGTGAGAGCAAGAGTTTTAGGAAGAACCACAATCAGAATCAATTAAAGAACTGGACTCCCTTTAATTAGGGAGTCATGGTTCAAATGGATACAAGTCATATTAAACAAGGAAAGGAATCAATCACAAGACTGATTTTACTATTGTAAAATCATGTGGCATGTAATAAGGACTGGATAAAGAATATTTCAAATAATTAAAGTATATTTCAAGTAATTAACAGCATGTTTGTGCACATAAATAAGGTGCATCCGAAAAATTGGTTCAGAGAATTACGCATGAGATTGAAAAATTACAGGGGTCAATACTAACCAAAGAAGTCATCAAACAATCAAGGAAATAATTCAAAATCAGTAGAGAGATATAAGGAGAATACACGGAGTCACAGATTTGAGGAAGATATTACAGCTTTACGAGAAATGCTCAGAACGAATAATCAGACTTACTAGTCAATAAATAACATGTGTTGACCAAGAGTGAGAGAAACCCTAATTAAGTAGCTAAAAGAGCAGTAAAGATTCAGAAAATATTAGCAACAAATCAGGGCAAGAAGCATAGAAGACATAAGGCATTCGTAAAAAATCAAGAAAGTGCATGCAAACAACATTGCGAACAGATTCAAACCTTCAAATTGAACCCAGAAGTATTAGGGTTTCTTAACTAAAATAGCTCAAACAAAATAAAGGACTCAAGTGACGTTTAAACATGCTAAAAAATCATAAAGTAATTGTTGAAAATCAAAAGAAATCGTTTTGCAAAAAGGGTTTGAAACCCTAGTCGAAGAAATGAGGAAATCGTTCAAGTGATGGGAGATTCATGAAAGAAAACATAGGAAAACCTCATAGTATGCATAGATCTGTTACAAATCTAAAAGAATCAGAAGATTCAGAAGTTAGGGTTTAAAGGGTGAACCCAGAGATGAAGAATCGGCCTAGAAACCCATAGGTTTGGGAAAAAGATGGAAAGATCTTACTCATAATCGAGCTTTGGAGGCCTGAATCAAGCTGGAACAGACCATAGGTGTGAGAAGATTGGTCCTCTTCCTTTGAGGGCCTTAGGGATAGCATTACTGCTTGAAGGAACCATAGGAGGCAGGAGGATGATGAGGGCTTCATGGTCTCCAGCAAATAGACGGCCGGAGAAGACGAAGAGGTTCATCGGAGCCATAGGGACAGGAAGTCTCTAGAAGAGACTTATAGAGATATAGAGAGAGAGTAGAGAGATGAGAAACCAGTGAGAAATGAGGGTCGGGGGGTTAGTCTAGGTTAATTAAGGAAGGGGTGTTTTTGAGTCGTTGATCAAGATTGATCAACGACCAAGATTCACTCAGACGTTGGGTCGGGTAGATTTATGTTTCGGCTTAGGTATTGGGTTATGTAATTGGGATGGTTTCAATTGGGTTGGGGTTAAATTAAATTAGGCTATAATTTAAATAGGAAAGGGCTAATTGTTAAATACCCGATTAAATAGATAAATAATTAATGAAAAATAGCTAATAATTACATAAAATTAAATTAATGCTAAATAAATGAAATTAAGGTAAGTAATTAATATAAAAAATATAAAATAAATAATTATTTATTTAAATGATATAAAATGTACAATTAGGCCATAGTTGCAAAATTCTTGTAATTATGGTCAAATAATGCCAAGTTGGCTAATTTGTGAAATAATTAAAAACTAATAAGATGAAAATGATTATTGAGCTGGGAAATATTTTGAAATTATTTATAATATAATTTATGAATAATTATTGAATATAAAAATAATGAATAAATTGGAAAAGAATTTAATAAAAATATGAAAAATTACGGAAAAATACCAGTTATTATAAAGAGTGATTTTGAAGGTATTTATGCAAATTTTAAAATAGTTTGAGGAAAAATTGGGTATCAAAAACAGACAGTTAGGAAAACATCATATAAGCAGGATCTCTAAATGAACATCAACATGCACATAAGGAACTAACACAATAGACATATAGGTAGGATTTCTATCCAAGTTTTTTAACAAAGATATATAAAAAAATCCTAGCTTTTACTAATAATCCCAAATCTGTCCATTACAACGATTATTATATTATTACAGCCCAATAATGAATAAATTACATAACAAAATTCATTATACTATAGGGAGCCTTTATAGGCCCAATATAACTTGAGAACCAGACCTTCAATCAAAGAAGATCTGAAGCATAATGGTGGTCCATCCATTGATACACAAAATTGGGCTTCTGGTGTGTCAAAGTTCCCAAAGGCCTCAAGGACCCTGGGCAATGCTCACACCAGAGCCTTACTTAGAGAAATAGTTTGTAAAACATTGGAAGACCAGCCCCAATGTGTCAGAGTTCGGAGGAGTCTCAAGGACCTTAGGAAGTGCTCACACTGGGGGTGGTAGGAACCTAGATAACTAAGAGTAGAATTTTGAAAACCAGTACATAAGGGGTAGGGAGACAGATTTAGAAAGTAGTTTGATTTTTAGGAGCAAACAAATTCAATTTACAGGACTGCAAACAAAACTTCACCTAACACAAACAGAATCCATATTTAGCATATTATTGTGGATAACTTAGTTTATTAATCATCATCATATAAGCATATATCAAGCATGCTGAGATTTGAAATGAACTATGCAAATAAGCACATAGAGCAGAGTAGGTTAACAGGAATTAAATCATACTAGTTTAGAAAGAAGTAAGCAGGAATCATATATCAGAAAGAAGCATGCTAAGGTTGAAATAAAATAACCACATTAGCACATAGAACAAAATCGGATAACAAGAGTTAACACATACCAGTTAGGAAGAAAGTAGACAAGAATGTAATGTCAGTTTGGATCTAGAGAGTTTAGTTGGCCTCCAACCGGCTAAACAGTGCAACAAATTAGAGTGATAGAAAGAACTCAAGTTTATGAGAGAACAAATAGCTTTGAGAATTTTGAATTGTAAGAATTGTTCAGTAAAGAAGTTGTGCATGTGAGTGCAAGAGTCTTAGTGTAAGTCTCCTCGTATGTAGGTAGGTGTATCTGACTGTAAGTGTGTAAGTCTGTTTGAAATCATAACAATGAAAGGCTTTTATAGCGTAAAGTAGAGTAAACCCAAATAAGGTAGGAAAACCAATGGCACACAAATAAGCGCAGAGATCCATTAATCAGTTAATTATGGTTGACACAAATCAATTAATAGGACAGAATCTCATACGTATTACTTAAATTAAGGAGAATCTTTCCCCGGAATAAATCAGCAGACAATATTAGGGATAAATAAGGTAAGCAGTAAGTCTAGAAATCAATTATAGGTCGGTCATAATAATCACAACCCAAAAATCAGTCCAGTAAGGTAAATAAGGAAAGTATCCTCAATTATACATAATGAAAGAATAGGTAAAAATCTATTGAGGAAATATTGATTTTAAAGGAAAGCACAATTTCAGACCCTAATTAGGCAAGTAAATAAATTAATCACTTTAATTGACAGAGCTAAGGAAAACGGTCAAAACATTATAACAATCAGTCGAGTAATTGAAAACCCTAAGCATAGAAAAAACATAGAGATGAAACTCAATTAAACATCAGTCAAAACAATAGAGAAGAAAACCAGAGTTGAAACGTCTAAAGGTTTAAACATTTTTGTATAAAACCTATTAGAAATTAAAACCCTAGCTTTAGGGAAAAATGAAATCGGTTGACAATAATAGTAAAAACATAAGAATCTTAAAGGAAAAATACCAAAAAAACTCAGATCGATTCAGATCTAAAGAGATCTGAACAGATTTAGCCAGAAATAGTTAGGTTTACAAAAATAAACAGAAGTGAATTAAAATATGGTTTGAACTAGAGATTTGAAGCCATAAAAACACGAAGATATCAGTACTCACAGACATAGGAGTGAATATAGACGGATTAATCAAGAAGATGAGGGATTTTCAACCAAATCTGGTTCGAATCCCTTGAGATTCCATCAAGTAAGATGAAGACCACAACACCAGTAGAGATATGAGGCCCGATAAGGCCTGAAATTGAATAGAAACCCTATGAATCAAGGGGATATCAGTGACGGCAGGCTACGGTTAGGAAGGGGTTGAGAGAGAAGAGAGAATAGAGAATATAAAGGGTTTCAAGGACGGCGGTTTTGGAAAAATGGGGTAGGGTTTAAGAGTTTAGTCTAAATAAAAAAGGAACGAGTATCCTGGACCGTCGATCTCATGCGATCAACGACCAAGATTAATTCTAGGCTGGGGCGGGTATGGATAATGGGTTATTTTGTTTGGGTATTGGATCAGGGTTAGAATAATTGGGTTGGGGTGGTTATTGGGCTGGAGTCCAAATTTAAATAGAAATGGGCTATATTTTAGATACCCATTTAATCTGTATGAAAATTATTTAAAATAAATTACCTAATAATATAAAAAGACATTTTCGTGTAAAATAAAGTAATTATGCAAACATGGGCTATTATTGCAAAGTTATTGCAATTATAACCTAAATATGTAAATATAATTATGCATAATATAATTAAAGCTTAATATAGATATAAATGATAAAAATTAAGCAATAAAATTATTATAAAATCATTTATGATGAAATTAGTAATTATTTAGATAATAAAATGATGGAATAAATTAATTTAAAATCTTTTAAAATTACAAAAAATTATGGAAAAATACTAATTGATGCTCATGAGTTATTTAGAATATATATATATGCATTTTGAAAATAATATAGGGAAAATTTGGGTAACAACATCGGGACCCAACGTTGTGGACCTCGAGGGGTGCCTAACACCTTCCCCTCGAGGTAATTTGAGTCCTTACCCGATCTCTGGTAATGCAAACTGGGTTATGAGTTAATTTCTCTAGGTTCCCTAACGCGTCTTAATCCGTTAGGTGGCGACTCTTCCAATCCCTTACCCAATCCCAAAAAGGAGTTGTCCCAGAAATGTTGAAACCCGATTTCGCGAGAAAAAGGGGCGCGCGACAGCATGACGGCTCTACTGGGGATATTTCTAGGATCTTACCATAACGAACCTGATTTTGTGAATTAGTCCTTAAACATGTCTTTATTATTCCGTTAATACTTGCATACCCCTTTCCCCTTCCCACTTTATGTAAATTTATTTGCCTATCTTTATTATTTCTCTTCCCTGTTTTATTACTTTACTATGGAAAATTAATTGTCTCCTTTTTTTCTTTCTTAAATGCCTTTATTAAGTACCGCATTTATCATTTTTTCATCGTGTACATATGTGACAACGTGCTATTTTCTATCGCATAAATCATGCTCAACATCATATTCCACTCGTGCGTAATTAATACCATAGCAACGTTTGATGAGTGTTTGCGCTCTTCTTATATAACCCTATTTGAATTTAAAGGCTTATTTGCGGTAAAACTAGTCGATCGGCGGTGCAGTCGACGGTTCGATGGGTACCAGTCTAGACTTCTATAGAAACCTTACTCTGATATTAATTGTACATGCATAATGGTCAAACCTAGCCTGGGTTAATATGTTGTCCACATAATAACCCTTTAAGAAAATCCTTGTCCAAAGTCTACAGGAGTTTCCATAATCCCAATGGACACAACCACAATATGTGCATTAATTTTGAGAAATAAGTGCCAATATGCTAATCATTCATGTATAAATAGTCGAATTCTGGAGGGGGATAGGGGTATAACTCTATTTGTTTTGAAGAAAATGAGGCACGAAGTCCCCAGGTTCGGCATGGTCCGCGACATACCACCATTGTTGCTAGATTGGTGGGAAGACGATCCGTAAAGTGATAAAAACCATGTGAAAAGAGTCCTTGGAAACCTACCTTTCTTACTAGATATCTAACCAAACAACATGTTGATCGAAGCTGCTACCATGTTCTGGGACGGAGAAAGGGCCATATTCCGTTTTGGAAACACAGAAAGGAACCCTCTCTTGGAGGAAATAAAGGGATTTGCTGGACTACCTTGGGACAGTCCCAGTTTTTTGGTGCCGGAAAATCGCACTCCAGAGGGTTTCTGAAAATGATGGATTTGAAAAGAATGACGACTTGGTGTGTCTAAAGAAATCCTATGTACCCTTTGACTTCCTTTATGAACGATACGGTCATAGCAAATCCTACAGTATCTTCCATGACGAGTTCTCCATCACTTCCTTGGGTTGGATTCATCGCACGATTTTCGTGTTTATCGTCTGCTTCTTGGGTATGATAGTGTTTTGTTGAATCAACTCACTGCATGGTTTTGAAGATTGACAAATGCCAACCCAGTTGAACCAGGTCCATCAGGGCAAACATAGTCAAACAGACCCATTGGCACGAGAAGCATCCATGCATAGGAGATCAACATTATCTATGAACTACGAGTTTATCTCCTTAGCGAAAAAGTTGCAATGATAAGAAAATGGAGTTCGATTTCAGGAGGACAGAATTAAGATCAAGAAAGTTGAGATAAACACAAACTCTTCCACCAAGGAAGAGTTGCATTAGAACTGAACAACAACATCTCAACTACTGACTATATAAAATGTTGAGGCATTCCTACTAATTAATTTACGCACAAACACAGAAGTGAAAACAGAACTGAAAGTAAAATTACAAAAGCAATTTTGCAAGCAGAATCTTTGTGCGACACCAAAAAAAGCTACTTCAACCAGCTAGAAGAACCAGTTCCATCTGTTGTATTTTGAGTCAAGTTTTTTGTAGTAGGTGATTACATATTGTATCTTTCAGCTTTATCTAGAAGCAATTGTAATAGGTGCACACTGTTCAAGTAAGGGTTAACTTGAAGTTTGTCGCAAATAGCTAGAGGCTAGTTTGCCATAAAGGGATTAAAGTTAGTCTTTAGGTTTACAAAAGAGTTTATTTTGTAAATGTTGTTTTGCTCATTGATATAGTGAGGAGTTTGGGAAAATCTTACTGGGAAGTAGGTCGTGGTTTTTTCACCTTTTGAGCCATGTGTTTTCCACGTAAAAATTGTTGTGTTCTTTAAATTCTGCAATTACGTTTCCGCAAACTGTAGAAGTTGGAACACCAAGAAAAACCAGGTTCTTCTATAGAGACTGCACTCGAAAATTGGACACCACACAAATCACCCCCCCTTCTTGTGTGATATTGACGTATAAAACATCAATTGGTATCAGAGAAGGTTATCCTTGAAAAGTCTAACACCGTGGAAAAGATCAAAATGAGTGCACCACCTGGAAACTGGGAGGGTCAATCAACTGCATGGCCACCACTCTTTAATGTCCAGTATAATCCTTGTGGAGGAACAGGATGAAGGATCACTTGATTAGAGAACACTATGAACTTTGGTAAATAGTCACTGATGGTCCTCTAGCCATCATGAAGAAGACTGATGAAGGAGTAGATGTACCAAAAACTAGAGCTGACTGCGCAGGTGAGGACTTGAAGAAATGGGAGAAAAATGTTAAGGCCAAAAAGTGGCTAGTTTGTGGACTAGGTCCAGACAAGTATAGTAGGATTCAAAGTTGCACCACTTCCAAAGAAATCTAGGATACCTTACAAGTAGCTCACGAAGGAACACCCCAAGTGAAAAGATCAAGAGGTACTCTACTATACTCTCAGTATGAAAACTTCACTATGAAAGAAGGAGAGACAATCCAAGAAATGTACACAAGGTTCACAACTCTAACAAATGAACTTAAGTCTCTTGGTAGAGTCATTCTTGAAGAGGACAAGGTAGAGAAGATCCTGACAAGGGTCTTACCAATTTCCTGGGAAAGTAAAATCACCGCTATCCAGGAATCCAAAAATATTGCAACCCTCAGATTGGACGAGCTCATTGGAAACCTTACTGCCTATGAACTTAGAAGGCAGACAATGAAAATGGATGCTCCAAAGAAGGAAAGGGGTATAGCACTGAGAATCACTGAAGGAGAAGATTTGGAGGAAGACGAGATGGTCATGATTACCAAAGAATTCAGAAACATTCTCATAAGGAAGAAGGGCATCTCTAAAGGTGGAAACTACAACAAAGAAAAAGCTCCGGAGAGGCCAACCAACGAGGGATGCTACAAGTGTGGAAAGACTGACCACCATATCAAGAACTATCCTTAGTGTGAAGTGGAATGGAAAAATGAGAAATTTGAAAGAAGGAACAGGAAGAAGGAACTGGTCCAACCCAAGAAAACCCCAACAAAAGATATGGTTGCTGCTTGGGGGGAAAGCTCAGATGAAGAATCAGAAGATAGTGAAAATAAAGAACAGGCGCTCATGGAAATTGGCGAATCTGATGAGGAATCATATGAAGAACCAGAGGTAAGTATATCCCATATCAAAAACAAAATAAACTTCCTATCTAAAGAAAAACTCTCTGAGTTGCTACTTGATTTCATGGATGATTCCGAAGAAACAACCAAAGAGAAAGAACAACTCTCTAAAGAGTGTGCAATGTTAAAAGTAAAATGCATGAACCTGGAAATCAGAGTAAGTGAATCTGAGAAGAAAAACAACGTCTTGTCGGACCAGGTTCATCCACTTGAAACTAAGATCCTAGAGCTAAAAGCTGAAAATTTAAAATTAAAGCTAGGAACTAGTAAAAAGACTGTTGATCATTCTCATATCATGTTAGAAGAAAATGTGGGAAAACTAAAAGATAAGATGTATACTAAGGATGAACAGATAAGGACACTTAAATAAGAACTTGGTAAAGTCAAACATGAATTAGATCGTACTTGCAAATGGAATAAATCCTATGATGCCTTGACATGGCTTCAAGAAAACCATAGTTGCAATCGGAGAGGACTTGGCTTTGGGAGTCAATTGCCCAAGTGGGATCCCAAAAGAAAGTATCTCACTCTCCCTGAGAGTAAAATTTACACCCACTGTGGTAAGGCTGGTCATTAGAAAGTTGAGTGTACTGCAAAAGAGCAGGCCAGTCAAAGAAATGAGAGCTTTGTTAAAAGAAAAAACTGGTTACCAAAATTGGGCCAGGAAAAGCTTAATTCATCCTTTCTCTCATATAAAATGACCCAAACTAGTTTGGGTTCTTAATACTAACCCATGATTTCTTTTTGTGGTTCAAGTGAGAGGAAGCAGCCAAATTTGGTACTTGGATAGTGGTTGCTCAAAACATATGACATGGAACAAGGAACAATTCCTTTCACTTAAAAACTTCAAAAGAGAAAATGTCTCCTTTGGAAATGGAAAGAAAGGTGAAATAATGGGGGTTGGTAAGGTAGGTAATGATGACACACGTTCCATTGAACATGTGTACTTGATATATGGCTTGAAATATAGTCTGATCAATGTGTCACAATTGTGTGACAGAGGTAACCTGTTGCTTTCACTTCCACAAAATGTTTTGTGATTAACCTACTTACTGACAAGATTGTTTTGCAGGGAAAAAGAATGAATAACATCTATGTCATAGACTTGTCCACACTATCAGAAAATGAACTCACTTGCTTAAGTGTGTTGGACAGTGATCCCCTCTTTTGGTACAAAAGACTTGGTCACGCGAGTCTGAATCAACTTAACAAATTAGTCTCTAAGGACTTAATGATAGGGCTTCCTAACATTAAGTTCAAGGAAGACAAAGTTTTTGAGGCATGTGCATGGGGGAAGCAGGTAAGATCCTCATTCAAAAGCAAGAAAATGGTCAGTACCACCAGGACGTTGGAACTGGTTCATATGGACTTATGTGGTCCTATGAGAACTTTGAGCAGAGGTGGTATATGTAATGGTGCTAGTTGATGATTAATCAAGGTTAACTTGGACCTTATTTCTGACATCTAAAGATGAAGCATTTGATATGTTCACTTCATTTGTTAGAAAAACTCAAAAATAGTTAGGAAATCAACTAGCATCAATAAGATCTGATCATAGTACTGAATTTGAGAATGCAAAGTTTGTTGAATTATGTGATGAATGGGGTTGTTGAAAGAAAGAACAGAACTGCTGAAGATATGGCTAGAACCATGCTGCTTTCTAGCAAACTATCCCATAGCTTCTGGGTAGAGGTAATAAACACTGCATGCTACATAATAAATAGATGCATGACCAGACCACTGGTAGAGAAAAATCCTTATGAATTACTCAAAGGGAGAAAGCCTGACATATCCCACCTTAGGGATTTGGATGCAAGTGCTTTGTGCACAACAGTGGAAAAGATTCCCTAGGTAAATTTGATCCCAGAAGTGATGAGGGAGTATTCTTGGGATATTCATCATATAGCAAAGCTTATAAAGTATATTAAAAAAGAACTATGTGTGTAGAGGAGAGTGTGTATGTTGTTTTTTATGAAACTAACACTATTTCTGAGAGACATGAACCTGAAAATGAGGATCTTGGACTGGTCAGAAGTAGTGAACAAGTTGAAGTAATTATGGAAGATGGAACAGGTGATGGACCAGGTTCAACTACCCCAAGCAACATAACAGGGGGAAATAAATAGCAAATCACTTTGGATCTTGGCCCTAATCCTGCTCCACAACAACAAGACACCATGGGATCATCTAGAGGTGAATAATTGGTGCTCAAACCACACATATATCAAAACTCTTATCCTTTTGAGAACATCATAACAGATTTGACATCCGGAATCAAAACAAGATCCTCTTTGAAAAATCTGTGTGCGTTTGATTCCTTTCTATCCTTGATCGAACCAAAGAATATTGTTTAAGCCTTACAGGATGCTGACCAGGTAAATGCCATGCAAGAAGAGCTGAATCAATTTGAAAGAAGTTAACTATGTCACTTGGTACCCATACCACTAGAAAGATCAGTGATTGGCATAAAGTGGGTCTTCAGGAACAAACTCGATGAGGATGGAACTGTTACAATAAACAAGGACAGACTGGTTGTCCAGGGATATAGTCAAGAAGAGAGAACTCACTATGATGAGACCTTTGATCTTATGGCAAGACTGAGGCAATCAGACTTCTTATAGCATTTGCTGCACACATGGAATTCACTCTCCATCAGATGGATGTAAAGAGTGCTTTCCTCAATGGTTATCTAAAGGAAGAAGTTGACCATGTATACAAACTTGACAAGGCCTTTTATGGACTCAAACAAGCACCAAGAGCATGGTATGAGCGGCTATCAAAATTTCTGCTAGAGCATGGATACAAACGAGGAAAAATTAACAGTACCTTGTTCTTAAAGGAAAAAGGTAAGGATCTCCTAGTTTTGCAAATATGTGTGGATGATATCATATTTGGGGAAACCTCTGACAAATTTGAGTAAGGAATTTGCGAACTTATGGGGAGTGTGTTTTAGATGAGTATGATGGGTGAGCTAAACTTCTTTTTAGGCTTGAAAATCAAGCAAAACTCAAATGGAACAATGATCCATCAACAAAAATATGTGAAAGAATTGCTCAAAAGCTTTAAAATGGAAGACTCAAAAGAAATTGACACCCCCATAGCCACATCTACAAAATTAGATGTGGATGAACCGGTTCATCCGTTGATCAAAAGCTATACGGAGGGATGATTGGGTCTTTATTATAACTCACTACCAGTAGACCTGATATTGTGTTCAGTGTTGGACTGTGTGCGAGATTTCAGGAAAATCCAAAGGAGTCTCATCTAACTGCAGTGAAGAGAATTATGAGATATCTGAAGGGCACTACTGATTTATGTATTTGGTATCCTAAAGGTAGTAATTTTGAACTTGTAGGATATGCTGATGAAGATTATGCAGGTTTTCTGGTTGACAGGAAAAGTACTTCAGGCATGGCTCACTTTTTGGGCTCTCGCCTTGTGTCTTGGGAAAGCAAGAAACAAAACTCAGTAGCCATGTCTACTGCTGAGGCTGAATATGTAGCTGCAGCCTCATGTTATGCTCAGTTGCTATGGATCAAGCAACAACTCATGGATTTGGGTATAGAGGTTGGATGCATTCCTACTTTCTGTGACAACACTAGTGCAATTAGCATGACGAATAACCCTGTTCATCATAAGAGAACCAAGCACATAGATCTCAGACACCATTTCCTAAGAGATAACTATGAAAAGGGAATGATCTCAATCGAATTTTGTGCTACTGACAAACAAATTGCAGATATTTTTCACTAAAGCGCTAAGTTGGGAGCATTTTGAGAGAAACATGTTAGAATTAGGGATGATTAAGACAACCTAATTGAAAAACAAAAATGGGGTTTTTTTTTGGCTAGAAACACTAAAATAGTTAGCTAACCAAACTAATCATTTCTCAGTATCATGCCTTTACTGTCATACTCTTTTGCCATGTATTAATATGATTCCGTGGCTACTAATGATGTTTTTCTATCTTTGTAAATTGAGGAAAATTAAATACTATAACACGATAAACCTGGTTCATCACTATTGGTTCATCTGACTGACAAGGTACATGCTCATCACCATACACTTATTGAAATAATTATAATCACACATGAGAAAGACTCTATCTATATTTGGTTCATTTCAAATTATTAGCACTTATCCCAAAATGTACCTGTTTCAAAGAGTCCCATCGAACCTTAATTAGCCTAGATTTAGGGAGTTATAACCGTCTAAACACTGACTCTCCTGCAGCGATTAGACTCCCACTTGACCAAGAATTATACCCATTGTAAAATTAATAAACACATCTTTAAAAGGCCATCATTACCTCCCCTCTTCAAAATCATAACCGTCGAACCAAGTTCATCATTCCTCTCATACCAAAGTGATCAACATTCTTCTCTCCCCAAATCTTCATAACAATATCTTCTTCACCACCCCCTGCTTCATCTTCATCAACCACCCCTGATTACGGGGTAGGTCTTGAAAACAATGGTTCTAATTCTCCATCGATACACAACTCACATTCTCCAACCAGGTCTTCGACCCCCCAAAACCCTCCAGTTCCTAAACCTATCCCTGAACCCACTCCTTCACCTAAATCAGTCCTAGCCATTACACCTAGCCCCACTCCAGCCCTCAGAAAACGTAGAGTAAAGGTGTTGGCCGGGAAAACAGTTGCCTCTGGTTCTCGTGCCAGAATGTTAAATGAGATAGTTCAAGCCAGCAAGTTCCAAGACTGTGAATCTTCTAGTGAGTCCTTCAAATCTGCAAATGAGGATGAAGCACCAGGTTCATCTGACACTGAAAATGGAAATCTTGAAGTTGGGTATGCAACTGAAATGGCTGAAAACAGGTTTATCTTGATTGGGTCGATAATGGATGTAGAGGTACCGGATAGGCGAAGAAAAATTAGGAAAAATATAAACATTAAGAGAGAGGGAGGAGGGAGCTAAAAAAGGGGTTTTGGGAAGGAAGGTGCCACTCTGGCTATTTATGGCCTCGCTCCTGTGATTGTGGAGGAAGAAGTCAAAGCTTTAGGGGAAGCAATTCTGGGGAAGCAGCAGCAGGTCTGGAAAGCCTACAACAAGCAGTAGATGAACCTGGTTCATCTATTGAGGAAACGTTGGTAGAGTTGATGAAAAATTTGGGGGAGTCCTACAATCCCAAAAAGAAGAGAACTCCAAAATCCAAGAAAGCTAATACCCCGGTTCCAACCAAAAAGAGGAAAGCTTCATCATCTGCTAATGCTCCTTGATGCGTGGCTAGAATTCATGGTTTAACACATTATATGCCTTACATTTTATGTGCGTTAATGATAAAAATACACTTTTTATGTGCATAATGGAGTCTATTTCATGTGTAGGTGCATTGGAGATGGAAACCAAACTAAATGGATGCATGAACGTCGAAAATACGATCAAGAGTCGAAAAGGAGTGACCCGGGCTATAACTGGGCATTTTTGCCTTAAAGTCAGGCCAACCCGGGCGTTAGTGGGGCTTTTGTCCCCTAAGGCCAGGGTCAGCCTAGCGTTAGTGGGGCGTTAGAGCCCTAAAGCCAGGTCTGCCCTGGCTTTAAGGGGGCGTTTGAGCCCAAACGCCTGGGTCCCGAGGTCCGGGAAATTCCGAGTTTAAAGAGTTTTAAGTATTTCCCGGTTGGAATAGACGTCTCCTACATATTTAGGGTTTATCCGAAACATATAAATAGACCCCAAAACACAACTTGAGAAGAAAAAGAAAGCCATTGAAGTGAAGAAAAACATGTGGATTACTACTCAATGAAGCAAACATTGATTTTTATAGATCTTATTTATTATTTTGTAGTTAAATTATGCAAGTTATTTTAGAATTGATTTTATGAATATGAGTAGCTAATTTTCTTAACCTAGGGTTTTGGTGGAACTCGTTTCGGGATAAAATTATTGTGATATTAATATAGTTTTGATTGGTTGATTAATCTTTATTTGTTCAACTACGTTCTTGTTGTAGTTGATTGAAGGGCCCTCTATTAGTTGTTCCTATTTATTATGTATCCACTTGAGAGAGAGTGCATATTTAGGTAGTTGTTTGAACAACATCACTCCCGGAGTATAGACGAAAGTCATAACCGAGGGTTTAGAGGTTGGATTAGAGATAACGATACCTCGGGTGCAATATAAAGTGAACTAGAATGCAATCTAGCTAGCATAACTTGTGAGAGTGCGTCTAGTAAATTATCATAATTACTTGAGAGAGATTTATGGTAGATAGAGTGTTCATGATTGATAGAGACAACAAATCAAACTATAAGAAGTATCTGGGAAGGAAGTTCACCGACGGGGGAAACCATAGCCTTAGACCTTTATCATAATTGTTTACAACACATATAGTAATTGTTAGTTATTATTATTGTCAGTAGAATTAGTAAAACATCACCAATTTATATTAAAAAGTCTTGAGAGAATTGATTGAGTAAAAGTTGCGTATTCTAAAGCATTGATTGATACGTAAATTCCCTGTGGGATCGAATCTGGGCATAATACCCTGGATTATATTTGCAACGCCCGCTAAGTCTTTTATAAGACATAGTTGAGTGTGATCAAATTTTGGCGCCGCTGCCGGGAAGTTAACGGTATTATCAAGTGTAGTTGTAATTGTACATATTACTAGGTTTCAAGTTTGATTTTTCTTAGTATTTGATTTTTATTTTCTTTATTTTAGTTGTATTTGTTAATTTAAAAAAAATTCATCATGGAATTATGAGAGTTTGGATGTTGGTAATTCTATTTTTGATCCTCGTTATGCATATTATGGAGGAAGCCACCCAGGGAAAAATTATCAAAATATTCCCGAGAGCGAGTTATGTGCACCAACTCAATCTTATGTGTGGAATGTGTGTGATATGTGTGGTGGTCAAGATGGTCACTTTCAGGGTTGTGCTTATATTTCTTATCTTCCCCCAACCCCTTACTTTGATGGTTCTTCTTTTTCTTGTGAAGTTAATAGAAACAAAGAACCCAGTGATGATGACTTGAAAAGGATCAAGGATATGATGAAGTGCATTTTGGAACAATAGGAGGAGATACAACTGCGGGTAAAAAGGCAAGATGAAACTATTCGCAACTTGGAGGCTCAAACGAGTCAAGTAGTTGAAGCTTTTAATGCTCAATATGCCAATATTATGGATAGTAGCCAGGAGCTGTGTACATTAGAGATGGAAATTGAGGTGCCAATGGAGGGTTCCAAAGTAGAAACCCAACACTCTAACCAACTAGAATTTGAGGATGCCGATGTTGAAGAAGTAATACTAGAGTCAACCAGGGACGTTGAGGATACAAATTTAATCGACTCTAGTGTGATTGATGTTGAGGATGTTGAAAGTCCTGAAGTTCATGTGTTTGAGCGCATTGGTCCTCACTCCAATGGTTGGATGATGATATGGAAATAGAGTCATCCGAGCTAATTAAGTAGTCAAGGAATGAGGAACCAGATGCCTACATCCTGGAATATTTCTTGCCAGAAAGACAGGACTACATACCTCATCTAAATGCCAAGAAGTGTAAAATAGTACAATGGTTGCTTGGGCCAATTATATTTGTTCCACCACCCTTGGAGCATAACCGAAAACTTGATGCCAAATTAGGGGCTCAATTCATAAGTTCGAAGTGGAGGCAGAAAGTGATTCACGTCATGCCACGACGTTAAATCAAGCGCTTGTTTGGAGGCAACCCAGCTTTACTGCTTTATTTTATTTTATTTTATTTTTATTTTTTTGTTTTATTTTTTTCTAATTGTATTATTTTTGTAGTGTCAATTTTTTTGAATTTTTGTAGGAGCATGGAACTCAAAGCCACTGGAAGGATGCAACAGCAAACCAGATGGTTGGAACTAAATGTGAGGTACCCGCATGAAGGACCAAGCCTGGGAGAAGACTGAGTACCCCATGAGATGCTAGTGCATTGGCCTACCAGGGAGTTTTTTTTTAACCTCTTGTATGTATGGGTGCGCATGAGGGACAATGCACAATTTTAAGTGTGGGGTGAGGAGATTGTCTGTGACTTTCTATGCTATTTTAGTTATGTTAGATTAATGGAATAATTTATCTTTTTACAATAAAAAATAAAATAAAATAAAAAAATAGTATGATTTTTCCCGACGATGTATCTATTAGACAATTTTCTTGAGGGAAGTAAGTCTAAAGAAAATACAAAAAAAAAGATTTTTT
>ML327146.1:0-46569 GCA_005239505.1 Nicotiana paniculata
GGGGGGGGGGGGGACTTCGCATTTGCGAACATCTTGGTCGCATTTGCGATCAGGCCTGCCTAGGTAAAACTTCGCATTTGCGAACCTCTTGGTCGCATTTGCTATCATGCCTGCCCATCCACACTTTCGCATTTGCGATGCTTGCTTTGCAAATGCGAAGCCTGCAGATCAGCCACACCAGCAGTTTCCAATTCCAAAAATGAAGTCCGTGGCCTATCCAAAACTCACCCGAGCCCTCGGGGCTCCAAATCAAATACACACACTACCTCAAAAACATCCTATGAACTTATCTGTGCGATCAAATCGCCAAAATAACATCGAATTAAACCTCAAAGTCCATGAATTCTATCAAATTTCATAAAACATCAAATTTTCCATTTTTAGTCTGAAACACGTCAAACGAAATCTGTTTTCAACCAAACTTTTCAGAACGTGCTTAAACTATATATAAGACCTGTACCAGGCGCCGAAACCAAAATACGGGCACGATACCATCACTTTCTAATTAGATTTCATTTTCAATTTCATTAATTATTTTTAGAAAATAATTTTACTCAAAAATTCATTTCTCGGGCTTGGGACCTCGGAATTCGATTCCGGGCATACGCTCAAGTCCCATATTTTCCTACGGACCCTCCGGGACTGTCAAATCACGAGACCGTGTCCGGTTACGCAAAATATTGATCGAAGTCAAATTTATTCATTTTAATATCAAAACTTAGCATTTTTCACAAAATTTCATATTTAAGCGTTCCGGCTACGCGCCCGGACTGCCACGCAAATCGAGGCAACCCTAAATGAGTTTTCCAAGGCCTCAAAAGAATGGAATGGGTACGAAAATAGAGGCTAATGCTCGATATCTGCTCCTGAATCTGCACACAGAGGTGCAGGGAATAATGTGAGTACGCCAACTCAATAGTAATGATAATAAATCAAGTCTAAGTCGCAAGGAAACACATAAAAATCAATGTCATCAAGTCACAATATACACAACCTTACTTTCCAATAGTATAACATAGATATACGAAATCATCATGCCTTAAAAATCAACTTCATAAAAAGTCCTTTAAAGAATGCACATTTTTAACAACTTTAAAACAAAGGATTCAGTATGAAAATGAATGTAGTAAAATCATAGTAGCCCCTCGACCAAAAACATGTTTCATAATCAGCCCCTCGGGCATGCCTCACAATCCCTCAACACCTCACCATCACTCAGCACCTCTGTCACGCCCCAAAATCGAGGGACGCGACCGACACTCGACCGGGTGACCCCAGTCAAGTGAACCTGATTTTCCTTTCCCACCCAACGCGTTTCCCCCGTGTTTATAACATACATTACTTATGTGAAACAGTGAGATAAGCTTAAAAGTGCGTGACTACCATAATAAGTCTAGTTTTTCCCTCATGTTACATTATTGTACTAGATTTCCCAGTTTATATGTATTAGATATGACACTTCCCGATACGGACCACGATTACAAATACATACAACCACTGCCCAAAACATGCATATACACCCACATAGTATCTATGGTGCCTCTAAGAGTACTATCAGTTTATACAATACTTGTCGGCCCCGCGTATACCTTACAATACATAATATACTCAAAAAAGAGATGGCATGAACTACACATGACCCTGAGAGGAAGTGGGGCTCACCAGTACAACTGAAAAAGGATGAGGAGAAGGCACCACTAACAGCGAGCTGAACAACCTGCTATGGACCCACCTACATCCATATAAAAGATGTAGCGCCCCCACAAAAAGGGACGTTAGTACTGTGTAATAGTACTAGTATGTATAAACAGACTTTATCCCAAGTACAATCAAACAATACACAATTAAGGAACATGAATAAAACTAATTAATCATTGCACGTGGAAGGAAACAACCAAAATCAAACAAGTTTCACAATCTCTCCTTTTCCCCTTTCAAAATCATCATATTCAAGAGCTCATAGATTTTCATTTAAGTAGTTAACGAAAACATTCCATCCTTATTACCTCGGCCACCCTTATTACCTCGGCCACCCTTATCACCACAACTCATCAACCTTATTACTTTGTGTTGCGGCGCGCAACCTGACCCCGCCTGACAATTTAAATTCACAACAACAATCACAGATAATTTCATCACAAGAATCATCATTCAAGGAATACAATTTCATATCAACAACTTATTTATTTGGGCCCAAGGCACCATAACTCTTATCAAGTAGTAATTTCATGAACACGGTGTTGCCATAATCGCCCAATTCAGTTACATCGTTTCACAATACTCTTTTTCATTACTTTCCACATACGACTTTTAACTACTTTACACATTCCCACATTTGAGCACATTATCAATCTTTCGTTCATTACACATCAAACACCTTTCACAACCTCATACAACACGGTAGCATGACAATCAACTAGGAAAATCAGAGAATGGAGTCTCATGTCTTAACACGTTTGAACAACCAATTCACATATTTCCAAACAAGGTACACATACCAAATACTCGGACCCAACAAAAGGCTTCTACAAAGGTTAAAGTTAGCCATACATACCTGGGGTAGAAATTCCTTTTTAACTTTTACTCACAAATCACCGGACTGACTAGTACCGTCAATCTAGTTCACAGTTAAACATATTCAACTCAGAATTAAAAATCATGCATACAATTTGAACTCTTTTTAAGCATTTTATCNCATAATCACTTCATGAGAGTTCCCCTTTTGTTTAAAACAATAAAACTAATGAAAATGGTTTGGGGATTCTTACCTGTTAGAATGAAGAAGAAGATGATTACTCGAAATTTCCAGGCCTGAGTGACTTTGAAAATCCAATTGATAAAGATGAAGCTTTCTCTCTCAAGAACCCTCTCTCCTCTTTCTCTAATTTTGTTCAGAAAATGGTTAAAAATGAAGGGGAGGGGTGTTTTAATGAACTGGGGTCGGTTTTTAAAAATTAGAAAAATAGGGCCCGACACAAGAATGCGGTTAGGAATGCGATCGCATTCCTGACATGCGGTTCGCAGATCTGACCGCACAATGGCCCTCAAGATGGGCCAAAAATCCAGAACACACTGCCCATGTATGCGACCAATTGTGCGGTCCGCATACACATTATGCGATCGCATACTGGACCGCATAGTTGACTTCAAATGGGGCAGTAATCTGCCCAGGTATGCGACCATTATGCGATCTATACACGTTGTGTGATCGCATAGTGCGTCGCATAACACATACTCTCTGGAAAATTATATTCTTTAAGTCTCGGGGGACTTTTTACTCAATTTAAGTCTGTTTCAAAGATTCCCACAATAAAAAAACTCGGGGACTCGTTCGGCATTATTTTTAAACAAGAAAATTTTTACGGGCCCTTACATCCTCCCCCCTTAAAATCATTCGTCCTCGAATGAGGGTTTTGGAGATCATTTCATTTTGAAAGCATCATATGCAAATTCCGGAGTTTCATAAACTCCGATATTTCAGAAAAATTTCGCCAGCGTTCCCTTTGTAATTTGACCTATCTACCTGACAGAGAGTCCCCGAAACATATTTCCAAGCACCATTACACAGTTTTAATCACCCAATAACTCACACACAACGTTGTTACTCCAACAATTTGCAAATATTCAATCATTTTATCAACTGCACATAGTTCTTTCCTCTTATACCATAAATTTGTTCATGGTTCACATTGCACATACTTGGTCGTTTTAATGAGTCCCATACAACCCAATCACTTCAATATACTATATTCATTTCAGTTAATTACTACCAACCTATTCTACCATCAATCACTTGCCTAGAACATATGTTTCACAAAACGTTCATTTACGTCAAGGGTTGTACACTACCCCAAATAGAACTACGAGTTAGGTTTTAGCACACATTGGGAAATTACAGCAATAAGGCAACTAGGGGAAGATGGGGTGCTTTTGCACAGAACTGAACGTAAAGTATAATTTGCTTAGTGGAGAGGGTTCTGGCATCACTACTAGACTTATTCAAACAAGTGGGGATATCTTTCTTTCATCTCATTTTCCGCCTCCCACATGGCTTCCTCTACGCGCTAACTTCGCCACAATACTTTAACTGAAGCAATTTCTTTGTTCCTCAATCTATGGACTTGCCTATCAAGGATAGCAACTGGAACCTCCTCATATGATAATTCTTCATTAACCTCAATGGTCTCAACTGGTACGATGACTGATAGATTTCCAACCACTTTCTTCAACATGGACACGTGGAACACCGGGTGCACTAATGAGAATTCATGGGGTAATTCCAACCTATAATCCACTTGTCCTATCCTTTGAGCAATCTAATATGGCCCGAAATACCTTGGGCTCAATTTCCCTTTCTTTCCAAACTGCATCACTCCCTTCATAGGAGATACCTTCAAGAATACCCAATCATCAACTTGGAATTCCAATTCTCTTCTACGAATGTAGCATAGGATGTTTGACGGCTTGGGGCGGTTTTCATCCTCTCCCGAATGACTCTGACTTTTTCCAATGCCTGGTGCACAAGATCTGGCCCTAATAATTCTGCTTCACCAACTTCGAACAACCCAATCAGAGATCTACACCTCCTTCCGTACAATGCCTCAAATGGGACCATCTGAATACTAGCGTGAAAGTTGTTATTGTAAGCAAATTCGATAAGCGGTAAATGATCATCCCAACTACCCTTGAAGTCCAATACACAAGCCCATAACATATCTTCAAGGGTCTGAATAGTCCGATCTGCCTGACCATCAGTCTGCGGGTTGAAAATTGTGCTGAGATTTACCTGAGTACCCAAACTTTGCTGAAATTTTCTTCCAAAAATTAGCTGTGAACTAGGCCCCTCGGTTTGATATAATAGAGACTGGTGTACCATGAAGCCTGACTATTTCCTTGGTATACAACTGAGCGTACTATTCTGCAGTAGTGGTGGACTTGACAGGCAAGAAGTGAGTTGATTTCGTGAGTCAATCCACTATCACCCAAATCGAGTTGAACTTACGTTGAGTGCGAGGTAACCCTACCAATAAATCCATGTTGATGATTTCCCATTTCCACATTGGAATCTCCATAAGCTGAGTTAACCCACCAGGCCTCTAATGCTCAGCCTTCACCCGCTGACAATTCGGACATTTAAATACAAAGACCGCCACACCTCTTTTCTTACGCTCCACCAATAAATTTCCCGGAGATATTGATACATTTTTGTAGAACCTGGGTGCACAGAATACCTGAAATTGTGAGCTTCCGCCATCACCCTCTACCGAAGATTATCCACATCGGGAACACATAACCTTCCATGGCACCGCAAAACACCATAATCGCTCCCGAGCAAAAATGCCGAGATCTTGTTATTCAAACTGCCTCCTTCAACTGCGCCAACGCTGTATCAATAAACTGCTTTTCCTTGACTTCCGCTACAAGTGATGATTCTGCCCCATTATGCACCATCACTTTCCCCTCGTCTGAGGTCGAGAGACAGACCCCCAGACTGGCCAGCTGACAAACCTCCCGAGCCAACGACCTCCCATCTTCCTCTAAATGAGCCAGACTACCCATAGACTTCCGACTGAGAGCGTCCGCCACTACATTTGCTTTCCCTGGATGGTACAGAATGTTCATATCATAATCCTTAAGCAATTCTAACCATCGCCGCTACCTTAAGTTTAACTCCTTCTACCTGAACAAATATTGGATACTCTTGTGGTCTGTGAACACGTCCACATGGACCCCATACAAATAATGTCGCCAGATTTTTAATGCAAACACAACTGCCGTGAGTTCTAAATCATTCGTCGAATAGTTCTTCTCGTGATTCTTGAGTTTCCTGGAATCATAGGCTATAACCTTCCCGTGTTGCATCAATACACATCCCAAACCATCCCTTGAAGCATCATAATAACCCACAAATCCCTCTGTGCCTTCTAGCAAAGTTAACACTGGTGCTGAAGTCAGTCTTGATTTCAATTCCTGAAAGGTCTTCTCACAAGCATCGGACCATTGGAACTTAGTTGCCTTCTATGTCAATTTAGTCAATGGGGAGGCGAGGGTAGAGAACCCCTCCACAAACCTCCGATAATACCCGGCTAGACCCAAGAAATTACGAATCTCTATCGGGGTCGTCGGTCTCGGCCAATCCTTCACCGTTGTGATCTTCTAGGGGTCAACCTTAATCCCTTATCTGGAAACAACATGACCCAAAAATGTGACTGACTCCAACCAAAATTCACATTTTGAAAACTTGGCATACAATTGGTGATGATGAAGAGTCTGCAGAACTGCCCTGAGGTGATTAGCATGATCCTCCCGACTGTGCGAGTAGACAATGATGTCATCAATAAAAACAATCACGAAGGAGTCCAAAAATGGTTTGAAAACCCGATTCATAAGATCCATGAAAGCCGCTGGAGCATTGGTCAGTCCAAAGGACATTACCAAGAATTAAAGATGGCCATAACGAGTTCTGAAGGCGGTCTTAGGAATATCTTGCTCTCTGATCTTCAACTGATGATATCCCGACCATAAATAGATTTTTGAGAAGAAGCTCGCACCCTGCAATTGGTCGAACAAATCATCTATCCGAAGAAGTGGATACTTGTTTTTGATAGTGACTTTGTTGAGCTGACGATAATCAATACACATCCGATGCGACCCATCCTTCTTCCTGATGAAAAGAACCGGAGCGCCCCACGGTGACACACTTGGCCGAGTGAACCCCTTCTCTAATAAGTCTTTCAAGTGCTCCTGTAACTCCCTCAACTCTGCTGGCGCCATTCTGTATGGTGGAATATATATTGGCTGCGTATCTGGCAATACATCAATCCCGAAATCAATCTCCCTATCTGGCGAAATCCCTGGAAGCTCTTCCGGAAACACTTCAAGAAACTCATTCACGAGTGGAACGGACTCGGGGCAGATACTTCTGAAGTGGTGTCCGCAACCTAGACCAAATGATAAACACACCCCTTTCTAATCATCTTCGAGGCCTTAAGGTAGGAAATAAACCTACCCTTTAGCACCACACTATTCCTTTTCCACTCAATAACTGACTCGTTAGGAAACTCTAGTCTCATAATTCTTGTTTGACAGTCGAGTTTAGCAAAGCACGAGTAAAGCCAATCCATCCCCATGATAACATCGAAATCTACCATCCCATGTTTGATAAGATCGGACGTGGTATCTCGACCACACACTGTGACAACACAATTCCTATAGACTCGTGCAGCTGTAATAGAATCACCAACAGGAGCCGACACAGAGAACGGCTCATGAAGCTGTTCGGGTTCTATCCCAAAACTTGAAGCAATAAATGGGGTAACATGGGACAAGGAGGACCCCGGATCAATAAGAGAATAACAATCAAGGGCTTGGACAGTCAAAATACCTGTAACAACATCTGGGGAAATCTCCACACTCTGGCGACCACTCAAAGCATAGAACCTGCTGGGTCCACCTCTATCACGAGCCCCGCCTCACACTGCACCACGCCCTGCTGGAGCTGGAGGACGTACTGAAGATGCAACGGATGAAGAAATGGACGGCTGAGCAAACCCACTACCCATGCCCTGACAGGGCGCATGTCAATCCCGCTGAATATGAACCCTCACCCCACACCCATAGAATATGGGGATATCCAGGTAACAAGACTCGGTATGGAACCTCCCACACATAGGGCACAAAGCCCTCCTCTACTGTTGAAACCTCCCTCCTGGATGACCAGAATGATGGGGTCTCCTGCTACCTGATCTTGGCCCCCAGTGACTGCTCTGCTGATAACGGGGCACCGATGGCGGCGCACTGGATGAGGACTGAGTATAAGACTGGGATGGCCCTCTCCCCTGGACTGGCCTCCCTCCTCCAACTGAACTCCTTGAGTGGCTCGCTGACCGGGCCCGACTAGTACTCTCCCTCTCTGACCTTATCTTCAATTTTCTAGCCTTCGTGGCCTGGGCGAATCCCACTCTCTTACCATAATTCATGTCTGAGTGCAAGGCAGCTGTAGCAGCTACGTTCACAACCAAAGGACTGAGGCACTGAACAAACTGTCGAACTCTGGCATCCATAGTCGATACCAACTGAGGACCGTACTTGGACAACCTCACGAACTCCATGTGGTACTCCCACACACTCATATTACCCTGCTTGAGAACATCAAACTCCGTAGCACGGGCTGCCATAGTCTCGGCAGGCAAGAAGCGATCCATAAAAGCATCAACGAACTCATCCCATCTCGCCGGAGGACTTCCCTCCCCACGGGAATCCTCCCACATCTCGAACCAGGAATACGCTGCTCCCGTCAGCTTGTAAGATGCTAACTCAACCCCCTCTGTCTCTGTAGCCTTCATAACCCGAAGCGTCTTGTACATTTCATCTAGAAAATCCTGCAGATCGGCCTCTGGATCAATACCTTAGAACTCTGGAGGGGCCAACCACAAAAATTGGTTGACTCTGGAACCGGCGGAATCTCCCTATTCTCTAGAGGATGCAGGGTCAGCATGAGATCTTTGGGCTTGAGAGGCCACTAACTGGGTCAACATATGAATAGCTCCCCTGAGGTCCCCATCGGAAGTACCGGGACCTGGAGCATAAACCGAGGAAGGATCAGGAATATCGGCGGGAGGGGTTGTAGCACCCTCAACCGCAACAGGAATAGGAACACTCTGATCTGGAACGGATAGGCCAGATGGATTCAAGGTCGGGGATTTGCTCTCACCCGCACCATCGGGTAAAGAATTTACGGCGACACTTGGGGCGGCATTGGCCTCTAGGTCGAGTCAAGCTCTCTTCCTTGGTGCCATCACTGAAAATTTTGGAACAGAGCACGAGTTAGGCAAGAATATTCTCACTTTCCACTTCACCGCACGATACAAAGTAACAATAAAAAATGGTGTTTCCTAACTGTCCATGTAGCCCCCAAATTATAGATGTGGTTGACAACACACCGATCAGAATGGCTCTACTAGACACGGCTCCGAGACATCCTAGGACACTTTTAAAACCTCAGGCTCTGATACCAAGTTTGTCACGCCCCAAAATCGAGGGACGCGACCGGCACTCGACCGGGTGACCCCAGTCAAGCGAACCTGATTTGCCTTTCCCACCCAACGCGTTTGCCCCGTGTTTATAACATACATTACTTATGTGAAACAATGAGATAAGCTTAAAAGTGCGTGACTACAACAATAAGTCCAATTTTTCCCTCATGTTACATTATTGTACTAGATTTCCCAATTTATACGTATTAGATATGACACTTCCCGATACGGACCACGATTACAAATAGATACAACCACTGCCCAACATATACATATACACCCACATAGTGTCTACGGAGCCTCTAACAGTACTAGGAGTTTATATAATACTTGCCGGCAATAAGGCCCCGGCTATACCTTACAATACATAATATACTCAAAAAGGAGATGGCATAAACTACACATGGCCCCGAGAGGAAGTGGGGCTCACTAGTATAGCTGAAAAAGGATGAGGAAAGGCACCACTAACAGCGAGCTGAGCAACATGCTATGGATCCACCTACATCCATATAAAAGATGTAGCGCCCCCGGCAAAAGGGACGTTAGTACCGTGGAATAGTACTAGTATGTATAAACAAACTTTATCCCAAGTACAATCAAACAATACACAATTAAGGAACAACAATAGAACAAATTAATAAATGCACGTGGAAAGAAACAACCAAAATCAAACAAGTTTCACAATCTCTCCTTTTCCCATTTCAACATCATCATATTCAAGAGCTCATAGATTTTCATTTCAGTAGTGATAACGATCACATTCCATCCTTATTACCTCGGCCACCCTTATCACCACAACCCATCAATCTTATTACTTCGTGTTGTGGCGCGCAACCCGACCCCGCCTGACAATCTAAATTCACAACAACAATCACAAACAATTTCATCACAAGAATCATCATTTCAAGGAATACAAGTTCATATCAACAACTTATTTAATTGGGCCCAAAGCACCATAACTCTTATCAAGTAGTAATTTCATGAACACGGTGTTGCCATAATCGCCCAATTCAGTTACATCATTTCACAATACTCTTTTTCATTACTTTCCATGTACTGCTTTTAACTATTTTACACATTCCCACATTTGAGCACATTATCAATCTTTCGTTCATTACACATCAAACACCTTTCACAACCTCATACAGCACGGTAGCATGACAATCAACTAGGAAAATCAGAGAATGGAGTCTTATGTCTCAACACGTTTGAACAACCAATTCACATATTTCCAAACAAGGTACACATACCAAATACTCGGACCTAACAAAAGGATTCTACAAAGGTTAAAGTTAGCCATACGTACCTGGGGTAGAAATTCCTTTTTAACTTTCACTCACAAATCACCGGACCGACTAGTACCGTCAATCTAGTTCATAATTAAACATATTCAACTCAGAATTGGAAATCATGCATACAATTTGAACTCTTTTTAAGCATTTTATCAAATGTTATGTGACCCCCCCCCTAGATGTCCAACCCCTTATTTGTGAACTTTACCCCAACCCACTTCCTCTTACTAGATTATGGACATTAATGATCATGCATGCAAGGTATAAACTTATATTTTCAAGAATGACTTCATGAGAGTCCCCCTTTTGTTTAAAACCAGAAAACTAATGAAAAGGGTTTGGGGAATCTTACCTGTTAGAATGAAGAAGAAGATGATTACTCGAAATTTCCATGCCTGAGTGACTTTAAAAATCCAATTGATAAAGATGAAGCTTTCTCTCTCAAGAACCCTCTCTCCCCTATCTCTAATTTTGTTCAGAAAATGGTTAATGCAGGGGAGGGGTGTTTTAATGAACTGGGGTCGGGTTTTAAAAATTAGAAAAATAGGGTCCGACACAAGAATGCGGTCAGGAATGCGATCACATTCCTAACATGCGGTTCGCAGAGCTGACCGCACAATGGCCCTCAAGATGGGCCAAAAATCAAGAACACACTGCCTAGGTATGCGACCAATTGTGCGGTCCGCATACACGTTATGCGATCGCATACTGGACCGCATAGTTGACTTTAAATGGGGCAGTAATCTTCCCAGGTATGCGACCATTATGCGGTCCGCATACACGCTGTGCGATCACATAGTGCATCGCATAAAACCTACTTTCTGTAAAATTATATTCTTTAAGTCTCAGGGTACTTTTTACTCAACTTAAGATTCCCATAGTAAAATAACTCGGGGACTCGTTAGGCATTATTTTTAAAAAAGAAAATCTTATGGGTCCTTACAACCTCACAATCACTCAAGCTTCCCAATCACTCATCACACGCACTTGGTGCACTCATTTGGGGTGTGTACAGACTCCGGAGGGGCTCCTTCAGCCCAAGCGCTAATATCACTCAGCACCTCACCATCACTCTTGGCCCTCGGCCACACTCGGTGGAACCACTCGAAAAGCCCCTCAGGCGAATTAGTAAAACAGGGTACTTGACCCGAAACATCATTTTAATGCTCATCTATTTTAAACAGGCTGAGTTTCAATAAAGCAGTATACACAATGATGCTGAGTAAAATCATCAACAGATAGTGAGGAAAACAACAGTAAAAAAGCCCTCAAAGGGTCTAAACAGATCGGCACGAGGCCCCAAACACGACTTATAGCCCAAATATTTCAGAAATCTTTAGAACATAATTTAACATAAGGTTTGAGTAAATATGCGACTCATTAGTCGCCGCGGAGAGGACCTAGTCTAATCCAAAAATCAGTACGTGCCACACACTCGTCATCCGACATGTGCGCCATTCCAAATTCAGTGAGAAAATAATGCAGTCCGAGGTTCCATACCCTTTGGACAAGATTTATGACCATTACTTACCTCTACCGGGCCACAACACTAGTCCGATATGCTTTTGCCCCTCAAATGGGCTCCCGATTACTCCGAATCTAGCAAAAACCAGTTAACATTATCAATATATAACCAAGGAAGACAACCCAATCGAAAACTATCAAATTACATAAAAATCTCGAAATTCGGCCAAACCCGATCCCCAAGCCCACATCTCGAAACTCAAAATTTTTTACATCACTAGAACCCTCGTCCTCCCGCGATTCTACTCATACCAAAATCATCAAATTTGGATCACAATTGCCTATCCAAAACCTCAAAAGAATTTCCTATTCACCACCCCCTTCTTCCCAACCTTTTCCTACTCAAACACTTAAATTTTTAAGCCTAATCCAAACAAAATAGCATAGGAACGATATTAGCAACCAAAGAACTTACCTTTGCTGAAGAATATTGAATTTCCCTCTCTAAATCGCCTTCAAAGGACTCCTCCCGATGTAAATTGATGAAAAATAAGAAATTTCACGGAGGGTCCTTTTTTATACTGTTTCTGCCCAGACATTTCCGCTTCTACGGAAAATTATCCGCACCTGCGAAAACTCACTTAACGAGCCAATCCCGCGCCTGCGACCATATCTCCGAACCTGCGGCTTCGAAGCTGCGATGCTCCTTTCGCACCAGCGACATCGCAGGTGCGACAAATTCCTCGCACATACGGACCACTCCCCACTCAACCAAATCTCGCACCTGCAGAGCCCAGTCCGCTCCTGCGGAACCGCACCTGTAGCTCCCTTTCTGCAGGTGTGAAATCACCAGCAACAACAAATTCACCAAAGTCACTCCAAACTTCCCATCGACCATCCGAAATCAATCCCGAGCCCCTCGGGGACCCAACCAAACATACCAACACACCCCATAACATTATTCCAACTTAGTCGAGCCTTCGAAATACAAAAAAACACGAGAACACCAAATTTACATCAAATTCAAGCCTAAGAACTTTGGAACTTCCAAATATTGCCAACTACGCCGAAACCAACCAAAACACCTCCGAATGACCTGAAATTTTGCAGACATATCCAAAATGACATTACAAACCTGTTCCAACTTATGTAATTCCATTCCGACCTTAATAGCCTATTTTCCACTGCTGACCGAAAATCGCCAAAAACTAATTTTCGCCAATTCAAGCCCAATTCTACACCGGATATCACAAAAATATTCTGAACACACTCCTAAGTCCCAAAACACCTAACGAAGCTATTCGAGCTATAGAATCCGCATTCCGAGGTTCTTTACCAATAAGTAAACCCTCAATTGATTTTCTCAACTATTAGGCTACTTTAAAAGGCTAAATGCCTAAACTCTCACCATAACCACTCCGGACCCATACCAACTGATCCAACACATCAAAAACAGGATATCGATATATAACAAATGCATAAATAGGGGAAACGGGGTAAATCTCATGGAATGAACGGTCGGGTCGTTACATCCTCCCCCTCTTAAACAAACGTTCGTCCTCGAACGGGTCTAGAAATACACCTGGAGCATCGAATAAGCGAGGATATCTGTCTCACATCTTCCGCTCGGTCTCCCAGGTGGCATCCTCCACCGGCTGCCCTTTCCACTGAACCTTCACTGAAACTATATCTTTAGATCTTAGCTTCCTAACATGTTTTCCCAAAATAGCCACTGGCTCCACCTCATAAGACATATCACCCTCGAGCTGAACCGTGATGAAGTCCAAAACATGGGAAGGGTCGCCAACATACTTCCGGAGCATCAAACATGGAATACTGGATGAATACTTGATAAACTGGGAGGCATGGCATGCCTATAAGCCACCTCCCCAACCCACTAAAGTACCTCAAATGGCCCAATGAACATGGGACTCAGCTCCCCTCTCTTCCCGAATCTCATAACACCCTTCATGGGTGACACCTACATCAACACTTTATCACCAACCGTGAAAGACACATCTCGGACCTTTCGGTCCGTTTAACTCTTCTGCCTAGAGTGCGTCGTGTGAAGCCGCTCCTGAATCAACTTTGCCTTACTCCAATCATCATGAACCAAGTCTGTGCCCAATAGCCTGGCCTCGCCCGGCTCAACCCAAAAAACCGGAGACCTACACCTCCTACCGTACAAAGCCTCATAGGGAGCCATCTGGATGCTCAACTGATAGTTGTTATTATATGCAAACTCGGCTAGTGGCAGAAATTGATCACATGAACCACCAAAGTCAATCACACAAGCATGCAACATATCCTCCAAAAATCTGAATGGTGCTCTCCGACTGCCCGTCGGTCTGAGGATGAAATGCTGTGCTCAACTCAACCTGAGTACCCAACTCTCTCTGCACGACTCTCTAAAACTGAGATGTGAACTGAGTGTCTCTGTCGAAAATGATAGAAACTAGGACCCCATGCAATCTGACAATCTCCCTGATATAAATCTCAACTAACCTCTCCGATGAATACGTAGTACCAACAGGAATAAAGTGCACGGACTTTGTCAGCCGATCAACAATAACCCATATAGCATCTAACCTCCTCGAAGTCCGTGGGAGTCCAACTACGAAGTCCATGGTGATCGGCTGCCACTTCCACTCCGGAATATCAAACCACTGAAGCAATCCACCTTGTCTCTGGTGCTCATACTTGATCTGCTGACAATTGAGACACCGAGCCACAAACTCCACAATATCCTTCTTCATCATCTTCCACCAATAATGCTTCCTCAAATCCTGATACATCTTCGCGGCACCTGGATGGATGGAATACCGCGAACTATGAGCCTTTGCTAGAATCAATTCTCGAAGCCCATCTACATTGGGCATGCAAATCCGGCCCTGCATCCTCATGGCCCCATCATCACCAATAACCACATCCCTGGAATCACTGTGACAGACCATGTCTTGAAGAACAAGCAAATGTGGATCATCATACTAGCATGCTCTAATCTGATGCTAAAGAGATGACCTGGAGGCTACACAAGCCAACACCCGCGGGGGCTCTGATAGATCGAATCTCACCAAGTGACTTGCTAAGGCCTGATACTCAAGAGCTAATGGCCGCTCTGCTACTGGAAGGTAAGCTAAACTCCCCAAACTCTCTGCTCTACGACTCATGGCATCGGCCACTATATTGGCCTTCCCCGGATGATATAAGATAGTGAGGTCATAATCCTTGAGGAGCTCTAACCATCTCTTCTGACACAAATTCAAGTCCTTCTACCTCAGCAGATACTGCAAACTGCGATGATAAGTGAAAATCACACACTACACTCCATACAAATAATGCAGCCAAATCTTCAAAGCATGAACAATGGCAGCTAACTCAAAATCGTGCACTCGATAATTCTTCCCCTGCACCTTCAACTATCTGGGCGCGTAGGCAATAACCCTACCGTCCTACATCAATACCGCTCACAGACAACTCTAGAAGCATCACAATAAACTATGTAAGAACCCAAACCAGCAGGCAAAACTAGTACTAGAGATGTAGTCAATGCTGACTTGAGCTTCTGAAAGCTCTCCTCACACTCATCAGACCATCTGAATAGAGCACCCTTCTAGGCCAATCTAGTCAAAGGCGAAGCAATCAAAGAGAATCCCTCCACAAAGCAGCGGTAATAACCTTCCAAACCAAGGAAGCCCCTAATCTCTGTAGCTGAGGACGGTCTGGGCCAACTCTGCACCGCCTCTATCTTCGGATCAACCTGAATCCCCTCACTAGACACCACATGCCCCAAAAAAGCTATCGAACCAAGCCAAAACTCACACTTGGAGAATTTTTCAAAAAGCTTCTCCTCCCTCAACCTCTGCAACACTACTCTCAAATGCTGAGCATGCTCTTCCTGGCTAAGAGAATAAACTAGGATGTCATCAATGAACACAACGACAAAAGAATCCAGATAAGGCTGAAACACGTTGTTCATCAATGTCAGCCCAAACGACATAACCAAGAACTCATAATGACCATACCTGGTCCTGAAAGCAGTCTTCAGAATATCAGAATCCCGAATCCTCAACTAATGATACCCAGATCTCAAATCAATCTTGGAAAACACTCTCGCTCCCCGAAGCTGGCCAAACAAATCATCAATGCAGGGCAAAGGATACCGGTTCTTCACTGTAACCCTACTCAACTGCCGATATTCAATACGCATACGCATGGACCCATCTTTCTTCTTTACGAACAACACCGGTGCCTCCTAAGGTGACACACTAGGCCGAATGAACCTTTTATCCAGGAGGTCCTGAAGCTGCTCCTTCAATTCCTTTAGCTCCACTGGTGCCATACGATATGGTGAAATAGAAATAGGCTGAGTGCCTGGCACCAGGTCGATACCAAAATCAATATCCCTGTCAGGTGGCATGCCTGGCAGGTCTGCAGGAAACACATCCGGAAAGTCACGGACCACAGGAACTCAATCAATAGCGGGATTCTCACCACCGACATCCCTCACAAAGGCCAAATAAGATAAACACCCTTTCAAAACCATGCGCTGAGCCTTTGGGTAAGGAATCACCCTGCTAGGTATATATTCGGAAGAACCTCTCCACTCAACCCTCGGACACCCTGGCATAGCTAAGGTCACTGTCTTAGCGTGACAATCAAGAACAACATGGAATGGAGATAACCAATCCATGCCCAATATCACGTCAAAATCGACCATGCTGAGTAATAGTAGGTCCACTCGGGTCCCCAGACCCCCAATATATATAATTCACAACCGATACACACGGTCCACAACAACACTATCGCCCACCGGTGTCGACACACGAACAGAGGTGAGTAGAGACTCACAAGGCACATCCAGAAACCCGGCAAATTATGAAGAAACATAGGAATATGTGGAACCAGGGTCAAATAAAGACAAGGCATCACGGCAACAGACTGAAACAATACCTGCAATCATGACATCTGAGGCGATAGCATCCGGCCTGGCTGGAAATGCATACATGCGAGCCTGACCTCCCCCTGCTCGACCTCCCCCTCTAGGGCGGCCTCTGGCTGACTCACCACCACCCTTGGCTACCTGGGCAGGTGGTGAAGTGATTGTAGCTGAACTCGAGGGCTGGCCCCTTTGCTGAGAAGATCCACCGGAACGGCGGGGGCACTGCCTCCACCCGTGCCCAAACTCTCAACACTCAAAACAACTACCTGGAGCTGGAGGCGGGGACTGATAGAATCCCCTAGTACCTGTACGGCCACTAGAAGACTCCCGTATAGATGAACCCTGAACTGGAGGTGCTTGAGCTGCACCCTGAGCTGGGAGGGAACCAAATTAAGTACGGCCTGACTGAGAACCACGGGGACCCTGCCCCGAAGATGCACCACTATATGCTGAGCGGCCTGACTGAGGATGCCTGAATAAACGGGCCTTACCCTGCTGAAACTGTCCCCTGAAAGGAGCACCAATGTAACTGCCGGAACCACGAGGCCTCTTGGCCTCCCTCTCCTCCTGCTCCTGGCGGCTAACAGAGTCAATATCTCGAGCTATGTCAACAACTTGCTCGAATGAAACACCCGATACTCTCTCCCAAGTCATAAACAACCGAAACTGAAAAGAAAGACCATCTACAAACCTCCTCACCCTCTCCCTATCAGTAGGGATAATCTCATAAGCATGCCTAGCCAACTCGAAAAATCTCATCTCATACTGAGTGACTGATAACTCTCCCTGGCAGAACTGCTCAAACTTCCTACGTTTCTCCTCTCTGTGGGACTGAGGAACATACTTCTTCAAAAAGATCGTGGAGAACTGCTGCCAGGTAAGAGGGGATGAACCAACCGGTCTACGCCTCTCGAAAGACTCCCACTAGGTAAATGCAGCACCAGCAAACTGGAATGTAAGAAACGAGAACCCACTGGTCTCAAGAATACCAGCGGTGCACAGTATCCTCTGGTACCTATCTAGAAATCCCTGGGCATCCTCGCCCTTTGTACCGCTGAAAGTAAGAGGCTGAAGTCTGTTAAATCTCTCCAACCTACGCAGCTCGTCCTCAGGCATAGAAGGGACCACATAATCCTAAATCGGAGCAGCTGGTTGAGTTAGGGCTGTCCCCGGTGCCTGAATACCCTGTGCAGCCTGCTCAGGTACCCGTGAAACTGGAGTCTGATTGCCTCTTCTGGCCTGAGCTGTGGTGGCAGAAGAAGACATGGCAACGACCTGAGCCAAACCGGTGCATACTGACAATATCTGAGACAAGGCCTCTTGAAGTCCCAGAATAACCATAGGCACTGTTGGTGCCTGAGCCTATCTTGCTGGGACACCATCGGCGGGAACCTGGTCATGATTGATAAGGGGATCTGGAGGTACTTCCCCGGCTGCTGCGCGGGCTATCCCCTACCTCTACCACAGCCTAGACCATGGCCTCGACCTCTCGTTGGTCTAGCCGGTGACTGGTCACTCTGATCGGTATGGCGTGTCCTCACCATCTGTGAGCGAATGAAACAACGTAAGTTCACATTCCAAGAATCAATAGACCAGCACGAAAGAGTTCAAGAAACATAGAGATGTTTCCTAAAAGTTTGGCAGCCTCTCGAAGATAAGTACAGACGTCTCCATACCGATCCGCAAGACTTTACTAAACCTGCTCATGACTGTTGAGTCCTATGTAACCTAGGGCTCTGATACCAAACTGTCACGACCCCAAATCCTAACCGGCTGTGATGACACCTATCGTGGAACTAGGCTAGCTGAATACCGCATGTTCGCAATTTCTTTTGAGAATCCCATTTAAGTTTCAAGCATTTCATAAAATATACAGAAAATTACTTAATGTAATAGGCCAATTTTATACAGTACTGCCATCCCCAAAACCCAGAGCCAACATATCATGAGCATCTAGTGAAATAAGCCAAAATAAACTATTATAATACAAAACTCCCAATCAAAGCTAAATACAACAGGAAGGTAAAACAAAGATGCTGCGAACGCTGAATAGCTACTTCTATATCCCACGATCCGGCTCCGCTCTGAAATAAAGGCTAATGCTCGATATCTTCTCCTGGATCTACACATAGAGGTGCAGGGACTAATGTGAGTACGCCAACTCAGTAGTAATGAAAATAAATCAAGTCTAAGTAGCAAGTAAACACATAAAAATCAATTCCATCGGGTCACAATATACACAGCCTTACTTTCCAATAGTATAACATAGATATACGAAATCATCATGCCTTAAAAATCAACTTCATAAAAAGTCCTTTAAAGAATGCACATTTTTAACAACTTTAAAACAAAGGATTTGGTATGCAAATGAATGTAGTAAAATCATAGTAGACCCTCGGGAAAAAACATGTTTCATAATCAGCCCCTCGGGCATGCCTCACAATCCCTCAGCACCTCACAATCACTCAGCACCTTACAGTCACTCAAGTCTCCCAATCTTGGTGCGCTCACTGGGGGTGTGTATAGACTCTGGAAGGGTTCCTTCAGCCCAAGCGCTAATATCACTCACCACCTCACCATCACTCTTGGCCCTCGGCCACACTCGGTGGAACCACTAAAAAGGCCCCTCGGGCGAATTAGTAAAACAGGGTACTCGACCCGAAACATCATTTTAATGCTCATGTAGTGTAAATCAGGCTGAGTTCAGGCTGAGTTTCAATAAAGCAGTATGCACAATGATGCCGAGTAAAATCATCAACAGATAGTGAGGAAAACAACAGTAAAAAAGGCCCTCAAAGGGTCTAAACAGATCGGCACGAGGCCCAAAACACGGCTTATAGACCAAATATTTCACAAAACTTTAGAACATAATTTAACATAATGTTCGAGTAAATATGCGACTCATTAGTCGCCGCGGAGGGGACCTAGTCCAATCCAAAAATCAGTACGCACCACAAACTCCTCATCCGACATGTGCGCCATTCCAAATTCAGTGAAAAAATAATGCAGTACGGGGTTCCATACCCTCAGTACAAGATTTATGACCATTACATACCTCTACCGGGCCACAACACTAGTCCGCTATGCTTTTTCCCCTCAATTTGGCTTCTGATTGCTCCGAATCTAGCCAAAACTAGTTAACATTATCGATATATAACCAAGGAACACAACCTAATCGAAAACTATCAAATTAAACAAAAATCTCAAAATTCGGCCAAACCTAAGCCCCGAGCCCACGTCTCGAAACTCAAATATTTTTACGTCACTACAAACCTCGTCCTCCCATGATTCTACTCATACCAAACTCATCAAATTCGGATGACAATTGCCTATCCAAAACCTCAAAAGAATTTCCATTTCTCCACCCCCTTCTTCCCAACCTTTTCCTAATTAAACCCTTAAATTTCAAGCCTAATCCGAACAAAATAACATAGGAATGATATTAGCAACCAAAGAACTTACCTTTGCTGAAGAATCTTGAATTTCCCTCTCTAAATCGCCTTCAAAGGACTCCTCCCGCATGCAAATTGATGAAAAATAAGAAATTTCGCGGAGGGTCCTTTTTTATACTGTTTCCGCCCAGACATTTCCACTCCTGCGGACATTTAGCTGCACCTGCGAACCCAGGTGCGCACCTGCAAAAACTCACTTATCGGGCCAATCCCGCGCCTGCGACCATATCTCCGCATCTGCGGCTTTGCAGGTGCGATGCACCTTTCGCACCTGTGAACCACTCCCCACTCAACCAAATCTTGCACTTGCGGAGCCCAGTCCGCTCCTATGGATCGCACTTGCGACTCCTTTCCGTAGGTGCGAAAACACCAGCATTAGCAAATTCACCAAAGTCACTCCAAACTTCCTGTCAACCATCCCAAATCAATCCCGAGCCCCTCGGGGCCCCAACCAAACCTACCAACACACCCCATAGCATTATTTAAACTTAGTCGAGCCTTCGAAACACCAAAAACCACACGAAAACACCAAATTTACATCAAATTCAAGCCTAAGGACTTTAAAACTTCCAAATTTCGCCAACTACGCCAAAACCAACCAAAACACCTCCGATTGACCTGAAATTTTGCAGACATATCCAAAATGACATTACGAACCTGTTCCAACTTTCGGTATTCCATTCTGACCTCAATAGCTTATTTTCCACTACCGACCGAAAATCGGAAAAAATTAACTTTCGCTAATTCAAGCCTAATTCTACACCGGATATCACAAAAATATTCTGAATACACCTCTAAGTCCCAAATCACCTAACGAAGCTATCCGAGCCATAGAATCTGAATTCTGAGGTCGTTTACCAATAAGTCAACTCTCAGTTGACTTTCTCAAGTATTAGGCTACTTTAAACGGCTAAATGCCTAAACTCTCACCATAACCACTCCGGACCCATACCAACTGATCCAACACATCAAAAACCGGATAGAGATATATAACAAATACAGAAATAAGGGAAATGGTGTAAATCTCATGGAACGACTGGTCGGGTCGTTACATTAACATACTTATACAAGAGTCAAAAATTGAGCCTAAGCGTCACAACTAAATCACTCACTATTTTATAGGCATAATAAAGTCAAGATATATTACTTTCAGGTCAATTAATAGCACAAGGTTTCCTACTCCTAACAAAAATAAAACTAACTGTACCCGGTTCAAATAAAACCCTTGGAAAAGAACTGCGGCACAAAGAAATTTTTTTTGTTTTTTTCTTTTGATTTTAATCCCTCAATAAACCTGTCGAATGATATCCATCGTCGAGAAAAATAAAAAAATTTCACTTCAAATTTTTTTTCTCAAAATTTTTTTAATGGTTGTTTTCTATTTTTTTTTCTGTCTCTAACTACTAAAACTAATAAAAAGAAAAGTAAAATTACATACATACATACAAATATCCCCCACCCCACACTTTAAGTTATGACATATTCTCATGACACACAATTAAAAAGCATACGGTAAAGAAAACTTTATAGAATTTTCTTTTTTATCGAGAACTTATGAACTCTAACCCTAATTCTGAGTTCATTCTTCTTTTTCGCTCCTGGGGTTTCTTTATGTTGTTCATTATGCCCAATTCTTCTAAGACTACCTGCAAGACCCGCTCTTTTCTTTCTTTCTTATCCTCATCTTGAGTGATGAATTGCTCTTTTAAGACTATCCTTAACTTAATTCTGCATTCTTTCATACGATCAATCCATACACATTCCTGTAAATACCTAAAAATAAAGTCTGCATGATCAAGGTAAAAATAAGCAAACAAAGACAAAAGGTCAAGTGAATATTCCTCAAGTATGTCCATGACCATTTGTTTCTCATTCCCCTGTACTACATGTTGCAGATGTGGAAAGGTGGATGGGGGTTTGAACTATTCTTTCGTTTCTTTATATTCAACCAAAGCCTTATTTTTTATCATCATAGTTGAATTAGAGTCTTTTTGTACCGTTGAAATCACCCTCTGTAGATGGCCATCCTCTTGAGTAAGCTCATTCTCGCAAGGTATCACCTCTATATATTCATCATCACAATGGAAAGAGCTTTCTGAAAGTGTACTTATTATTTGACTTACTTGTATTGTTAGGTTGCTAATGGCTTCATCATCTTGTGTAAATCTCTCTTCCACCTTATTTATGAACTTATACACAAGCTCTTATAAACTACCATTCTCCCATTGAGGTTGTTGTCTCACTCCGCTTCCATTCCAGTTATAATAAGGTTATTTATCCCAACTAGAGTCAAGATTGTGCCCATATCAATCCTCATACATGTACGGACTAGAAATAGAGTGAGACTGTTCAAAATACGAACCATAGGAAGAATACATACTTTCTTGACAGTCAATCCAAAGATGATTTCAAACGCATCTGAAGCACATAGCAGATCGCTGATAATATTCAGCTGCTAACTCTTCAATCATTTTCTTAGGTTGTTTGAACTCCATCTTCACAGTATTTAGAGTTCAATATCTATAATATCTTCTCTAACTTGTTAGGTACTAGAAAACAAAACTTGAAAAGAAGTAAATTAATAAAGAAAATAAAATACGAAGGGAAAAGAGAAAAATATAAAACTAAAACCTAATTCCTGAATTAGCACAAAAAACTATTTCAAACACTATTAATTGCAAATCCGCAACAACAACACCAAAATTTGACGAGCGCTAAAGACACACTTAAATATGCTCGCTAGTTGGATATAGTATAATCTAATATAATATCGTATCCACAAGGATTGGAGTTAAACAATATTATTGTAGTTTGTAGCTAGAATGATATCCAAGATCATCAACTTAGAGTTTTGTGAATAAACTAAAATTCACTAGGAATTTAGAGCTAGTTGACTAATGACAATTGACACAAGTAATGAGAAAGGAAATATATCAATGGGAGAAAATTGGGGTTGATAGTATAGGTGCAAGAAAAAGATTTGGGATCTAACTCTAGATGATTCACTTCTAATTTTCAAGTGAGTATCTCGAAATGACTCAATTATAAGTTCAAACATTTAGTAGAAACTCCTCTCACGATTAAGTCTCAACCTCACAAGATGAACTAAGTTAAGCTCAGTGAAGATATGCAAGAATTCGTAATTGATTTGTATTTAGGAGAAGCTCTCTGGATTATCCTCTTAATTAGGTAAAATCAACAATTCAACTAGCCTCTTTCGATTACTAAGGAGAACTAATGAACTCAACAAACAAAATAATGCAATGATATCACAAATTATGCATCTCTCGATTACGTGAATAAGTGAATATAAATGCAATAATTAAAACATCCAAAATGATTAAATACATAAAAAGTAGAGTTATAATACACAAACGATTATCAATACACCAAATTCATCAAGCCCTAAAGGGGATTACTCCATGGATATGGAGTGATTCATCACAAATAAGTTTAAGTTAGAGGAAAACATAAAATGATCCAAACCTGTGTCTTTAGTGAGGATTGAATGATTAAATCCTTGTGCTTTTGCTTCTCCACCTCCTCCTTAGCATCCTTAGGTCTTATATGTGTCAAAAGTCCAGAAAATAATATTTTTCTAAGTATTTATACCAAGTATGGTCGATCCCAGACGAAACTACCTTCTCCTAGTCGAAATAGGATTTTCAATCTGTAAAAATTGCACAGGTGACCCGCATGGGGAGGCGCACTGCGTGTCACATTAGTGGGGATTTCCAGAAACTTGGACAACTTCACTCTGTTGCGACGCATTCTAGGTTATTTCTTCTACTGCCTTCCGATATTTCTTTGAACATTTTAAATCCAAAGCTCATACCTTTGTGCTTCTTGCCTAACTTTCACTTATATTATTTCTTTTCCAATTCTTTGTCATTTGTCATCCAGTATTACCTTATGTCTTTTGCCTGGTGCATTTTTCAATTAGCACCCTATTAGTTATGTTGGCTTGCAGGTGCTAAGAACTATTTTATCCCCTTTGTTATTTTTTCCTTCCAATATTTCTATGCATATATGATCCTCGACCCCCGAACTCGATTTCAGCTTAACTTTCAAACATCTACTCAAACTTCAAGGTTTTGTTTTATCCATTTTCACTCAAAATATGTGTCTTAGCTCGGATCTCAATCTACAAAATAAAAGTACGTAATGAGTATAAATTAGCCATATTTGAGCTCATACATAATTAAAGTGTAGCAAATGATAGGTGCAATGTAGCTATTTCTAGCCTACCATCAGGGTGATATATCCAACATCTGATAGCTTATGGGCTTCTCTGGTTCAACATGTGTCCACGAATGGTTATGACGGTTATCATTAATAAAAAAATGATTCAATCACCATAAGAGTGGTTATTGGGTAGAGAGTTTGTGTGGATTACCGAAAATTCAAATAGGTTAGAAGAAAGGACCACTTCTCCCACCAAGTGAAGGACCAAATGCTTTATAGGCTTACGAGGAGTGCTTTATATTGCTTTTTAGATTTCTATCAAGAATATAACCAAATACTTATTGCAGAGGAAGACCAAGCAAAGATTTCATTCGCATGTCTCTATGGCACCTTCGCCTTCAAATGAATGCTCTTTGGTTTGTGCAATCCAACAACGTATTTTAAATGATGCATGATTCTATATTTACGGACATGGTGAGGTTTTTATGAATGATTTTTTAGTAGTAGAAGATTCATTTGATGATTATCTTGCAAATTTGGATAAAATATTTTCTAGATGTGAGGAGTCAAACTTGGTATTGTATTGGGAAAAGTGTCATTTCATAGTTGAAGAAGGCATAAGCATTGGGCGAAAAATTCAAAGAATGGCGTTGAAATTGACAAAGGAACTATAAAAGTGATCTCCAAGCTTCCACCTCCAACTACGATGAAGGGTGTGAGGAGTTTCTTAGGACACATGGGTTGTTTACATAAGATTCATCTAGGATTTATCTAAAGTTGTGAACCCCATGTGCAAACTCTTTGAGAATGATTCAAAATTTAATTTCAATAACGAGTGCATGAAAGTTTCTAAAGAGTTGAAGATCAAAGTTGAACACCACTCTTATTATCAAGTCACCTGATTAGAGCTTGACATTTTAGCTAATATGTTGTTCTAGTGATATTGTGGTGGGAATGTGTTTGGAGAAGTGTATAGAAACAAAATCATTCACTCGGTCTACTATTCTAGTAACACCATGAATAGTGCACAAGTCAATTGCACAGTTGCGGAGAAAGGAATTTTTTGCCATTTTATTTTCTTTTGAGAAGTTCCATCTTTATTTAATGGGTGCCAAGGTAATTGTGCACATAGATCATGCAATATTTAGTATCTTATAAGAAAGAAGGAATCTAAGGACCAGTTGATCATATGTGTGCTTCTATAGTAATAATTAAATATTGATATCCAAGACACAAAAGAGAGTGAAAATAAGTGGCAAACAAATTTTCTCGTTTGAAGGAGGAGGGAGGTCACATGATGGCCTTAACATCCATGATTCCTTTCTTAATAAGCAACTCTTAGCACTATCCATGAAATATGTACCACGGTACGTGGATTGGCTAATTGCACTGCTAGTGATATTATCCCGCTAGAGTTCACCACAAATCAAAGGAAGAAGGTCAAAAGAAATTGCAAGGGTTCATATTGGAATGAACCATTTTTGTTTAGGATTTGCATAGATCGAATAATTAGGAGATGAGCATCAGATGATAAGCAAAAGAATATTTTGGTCGTTTTTCACTCTTCCCCTTATAGAGGAAGCAATGGTGGATTAAGAACAACGACATAAGTCCTAAGTTGTTGAATTTTATGGCCTACACTTTACAAGGATGATAATGAGTTGGTGACGGGATATGATGAATGAGCTGGGGAAATTTCAAAAAAGTATGAAATGCCTCAAAGAACTATTTTTGAGATTTACATATTTGATGTTTGGCATATTGATTTTATGGGGTCATTTGTAAGTTCTTATGGTAATACTAATATCTTGGATGAGGTGGACTATGTTTCCAAATAGGTGGAAGTCATGGTCATACCCAACAATGAGGTTAGAAGTGTGATTGCTTTCTTGAAGAACATATTCATAAGATTTTGAACAACAGGAGCAATCATAAGTCATGCAGATCCTATTTGTTAACAAGGACTTCGACACTTTTCTTGGAAAGTATGGCATCAATCGAGAGGTTACAACGCTTTATCATCTGCAAGAAAGTTGGCAATTAAAGCTGTAAACCCTATAGATAAAGAGTATATTGTCCTAGACGGTGAATGCCAACCGTGCGGATTTCTATAAGAAGCTTGATAGTTTTTTATGATCATAAAGAACTACCTATAAGACACATATTCTCCATATTAATTAGTATTTGTGAACAATTTCCATCTTCTGGTAGACTTGGATGACAAGGCCATATGGGCTCTAAAGAAGTTAAATCTTGGTTGGGATGTTACTGTTACCTTGCGAGTAGCACAATTAATGAGCTGGATGAATTGTGTTTTTATGCTTATGAAATTTCGTCATTCTATAACAAAAAGATGGGATATGTTTATGACAAATTGTAACGATCCGACCGGTCGTTCCGTGAGATTTACTCCGTTTCCCCCATTCCTGCTTCATTTTATGTGGTTCAGTTTCATTTATGTGTATTGGGTCAGTTGGTTCGGATTCAGAGTGGTCATGGTGAGAACTGAGGCAACTAGTCTCTCAAGGTAGCCTAATAGTTGAGAAGTCAACTAAGAGTTGACTTAATTGTAAATGAGCTCGTAGTGCAGATTTTATGGCTCGGATAGCTTTGTTAGGTGATTTGGGACTTAGGAGAGTGTTCGGAATATTTTTGTGATGTCCGGTGTAGAACTATGCTTGTATTGGCGAAAGTTAATTTTTGGTGATTTCCGGTCGGCAATGAAAAATAGGCTATCGAGGTCAGAATGGAATTCTGGAAGTTGAAGTAAGTTTGTAGTGTCATTCTGGATATGTCTGCAAAATTTCAGGTCAATCGGAGGTGTTTTGGTTGGTTTCGGCGTAATTGGCGAAATTTGGAAGTTTCAAAGTTCATAGGCTTGAATTTGATGTGATTTTGGTGTCGTTGCGTTGATTTTGGTGTTTTGAAGGCTCGACTAAGTTTGAATGATGTTATGGGATATGTAGGTATGTTTGGTTGAGGTCTTGAGGGCCTTGGATGTATTTCGGGTGGTTAACGGACCAACTTTTGGCTTGAAAACTAGGAAGATTTTTGCTAGTGCGAGTTTCTTGTTTCCTTCTACGCGATTGTGGGAGGGAGTTTGCGATCGCGTAGACCTAGCTGGGGAAGGCATGATTTTTGTTATATGCGATCGCGTGGTGGAGGTCACGATCGCGTGACTATGAGGTGGTTGGTCAATGCGATCGCGTGGTGCTGTTTGCGTTCACGTAAAGTTAAAGGGACGCGTGAGTGGGTTGAGCCGTTGTTCTTCGCGATCGCGTAGAGTGGTTTGCGATCACATGGGTTTATGTCTTGATGAATTGCGATCACGCGTGGATATTTGCGATCGCATAGGGTAATTTGATGGGGCACCAGATTTGTTCTTCGCGATCGCCTGGGAGCTTCCGCGATCGTAGTGAAGAAAAGGCTTGGGCAGTCAGTTTTAAGTTCTATTTCGGGGGTTCTTGGCCATAACTTATTTTTCCATTTGAGAGCTCGGGAGAAGGGCATTTTGGACGAGCTATTCAGTAGGGTTCTTGTGGTATGTATTCTTCAACCATCTTTGGTTCAACTTCATGCATTTGTCTTGATTTTTACCATGCAATTTGAGGAATTAAACCCAAAATTTGGGGAAGAAAGGTGCATGGGAATGGAATTTTTCTTTTGAGAATTTGAGTGGGAAATTATGGTCCGATTTTAGTGTTCTTGGTATTTACGGTCTCATGGGAGGATGAGGATTCTTTTGATGCAAATTTTATAGAATTCCGAGATGTGGGCCTGAAGTTCGGGTTTGGCTGAATTTCGAGATTCTAGTATAAATTGATAATTTTCGATTGGGTTGTGTTCCTTGAGTATATATTAATAATGTTGAACTGGTTTTGGCTAGATTCGGAGCAATTGGGAGACAACTTGAGGGGCAAGAGCATTGCGGATTAGTGTTGTAGCCCGGTGGAGGTAAGTAATGGTTATAAATCTTGTCCTGAGGGTATGGAACCCCAGATTGCATATTTCTCACTGATTTTAGAAAGGCGCACATGTCGGATGACGAGTATGTGGCGCATGATGATTTTTGGATTGGAATATATCCTCTCCGCGGCAACTAATGAGTTGCATATTTACTCAAAACCTTATGTTAAATTATGTTCTAAAGATTTGTGAAGTATTTGGGCTATAAGCCGTGTTTGGGGCCTCGTACCGATCTGTTTAAACCCCTTAAGGGCTTTTTACTGTAGTTTTCCTCACTATTTGTTGATGATTTCACTTAGCATCATTGTGCATACAGGTTTTCGAAACTCAGCATGATTTACACCACTTTGAGATTTAAACTGATATTTTGGGTCGAGTACCCTGTTTTACTGATTCGCCCAAGGGGCCTTTCGAGTGGTTCTGCTGAGTGTGGTCGAGGGCCAGAGTGATGGTGAGGTGCTGAGTGTGGTTGAGGGCCAAGAGTGATGGTGAGGTGCTGAGTGATATCAGCGTTTGGGTTGAAGGAGCCCCTTCGGAGTCTGCACACACCCCAGTGAGCGCACCGAGTGACGAGTGATTGGGAGGCCGAGTGACGAGTGATTAGGAGGCATGATTGGCTGTGAGGTATGCCCGGGGGGCTGATTATGGGTGACTGTGAGGCATGCCCGAGGGGCTAATTATGATACATATTTTTGCCCGAGGGGCTACTTGTGATTTTACTACTTTCATTTGCATTCTAAATCTTTCTGTTTGAAGTAGTTAAACATATGCATTCTTTAAAGGATTTTTCTGAAGATGATGTTAAGGCATGATGATTTCACATATCTATGTTATACTGTTGCAAAGAAAGGTTGTGCCTCTTATGATTTGATGACATTGATTTTATGTGTTTCTTGCTGCTCAGACTTGATTTATTTTCATTACTACTGAGTTGGCTTACTCACATTACTTCTTGCACCTTGTGTGCAGATTCAGGTGTTAGGGCAGGGTGAGCTGTCTATCTGTTCCAGAGATTCTCAGAGGTTTGCGAGGTAGCTGCGTGCGTCCGCAGTCCTGCTCCCTCTCTTGTTTAATATTATATAATTTATTTTCGTTGAGATGTGTATTTATGTAGATGCTCATGACCAGTGACTCCGAGATCTCGGGGATTGTATTTAAATGTTCAGTATAGATTTATCTGTTTTTATAAATATTTAAAGGAAACTTTTATGGGTAATCGGTATAGTAAGGATGTAAATGGAAGTTTATCATGATTTGAGTGAAGTTTTGGTTGGCCTAGTTCCATGATATGCGCCATCATGACAGGCCTGGATTTGGGGCCGTGACACAAATATATTTTGAACAGGAAGTTCAAAGTTGGAGATTTAGGGTTGATATTCAATTCAATGTTGAAGATATTTCTTGGGAGTCTAAATGACACGACCCATTTGAAGTGGTGGATGTTACTCCGTATGATGCTTTGGATTTAATAAACCAAAAAATTGAAATATTTAGGGTTAATGATCATCGGGTAAAGTATTACCTAGGAAAGGTTGGTGAGGACCAAGTGATTGCGGTCCTCTAGTTCATACGTCAGTGAGTGACATTGACTTATGCTGCGATGTTAAATAAGACGCTTATTGAGAGGCAGATGGAGATTTTCTTTTTTTTTCTTTTTTTTAATGCATTATAGTGTTAGATTTCATGTGCTTTTGTTGTTTTGAGTGAATTAGATGTGATTGCGAAGATGCTTAACCAAGGGAAGGAATTTGTGAAGATTGGGTGAAAACATGAGTGCAAAGTGAACAAGTGCGAATATCATTCTGGAATTGTGATTTGCAATAGTTCACTGCGGGAGGCACTAAAGTGACTGGACACAAGTTATAAAATCCAACATCACTAAAGCTTTCATGTTAGAAGGAAGATGGATATGTGTTGACTATTACGACTGCACAACTCCATTGCGGACCAGATTGCCGACTTTTGATAGCTAGAGGTCCTTAGAGGAATATTGCAGTCCCATAGCTTAAAGTGCGGACCACACAACAACAGATATGGAAAGGCTATAAGTAACTAAGTGCGGACCGCATTGCACATTAAGGTGGTACTCATCTAAGTCCGACCCGACTTGACATTTTAAGTTAAATATATTATGGCCTATATTCTTCTATTACTCGCTCTCAAAACTAAATATAACGGATGCTAAATATTTTCACACTGATTAACAAGGGTTCAACACTAGTTCCTCACTATAACAAGGATTCAATACTAATCCCTAACTTCTTCATCCATCTATTTTCACTCAGTATACTCAATTTCACTTGTCGTTATTTTCCTTGGTTCTGTGTTTTGTGTGATCCATAAAAATTCTGAGTGTAATAGGGGGTAATCGCTTCTCTTTAATTTCAATTATTTTTCTTTGGGAATTGCTCGTGATAATCAATGGGATTAATTGGGCATGGCTAAAATTTATGAGGTTAATGTAAGAAATCTACTATGTTAGAAGAGAATGCAAACCAACACTTCCAATTGCGGACACCAATGCTAGGGAGAATATATAGTTCACTATCTAAACTATTGGTTTATCAGAGGATCAAGAATACAATAGAATTATGTGTCCATAATTACGGGTCCACACTATCAATCAAAGAGTTGGCATTTTGTAGACTAAGATATCTTTATAATTGCGGACCGCAACACCATTGTGCGTTCTCAAACATTGGATTGCATATACAACCTCTCTAGTGCGGCCGTAACCCTTTGTGTTACTTCTAGTTCTTTGAGTTCTTAGGAAACAATTAAACATATTTTATGTTGTTCCTAACTAATCCATCTCCTCTCATGTTTGTTTATGCTTTCATAGGAAAAATGGTAGGCCAAGGGGAAAAGGTAGTCATTTCTATTACGGTACTATTGGGTACTTAAGAGGGAATACAATGGTTTATAGGACATAGGATGATGTGGTTTTGTGATATAATCTCTTGGGGTGATCTTTTGTTAAGGAATGTGGTGTACTGGAAAGGATAAGTATTCACTTGAAGGCATGCCAAGAGGAATTCAATGAAATAGGTCAGCTAGGTAGTGGTTTGGATCAGCTCAATTATAGAAGTGATCGGTTGCTTTGGTGTGGTGAAGTTTTACAGGTATTTTGCGGAAATACTCTTGGGTTTGGAGACCTGAGTGACTTGGTCGATTTAAAGGGATAATATTCTGATGGACTGATTATGTGCAAATGGATTTCCAAGAGTTCTCTATGGTTTCGAACACGACTTTAGATATATATCTTTTACATGCATGAGGTTTGTGTTGCATATTGTGATAGTTCTTCTGGATGGAGTCAAGTGAAAGGTTTCTTGATGATTGAGTGTGTATCCTACTTGTGATTCAAAGTTGAAAATCATATTCTCATATTTTTCAGACGATGGCATGATAGATACAGTGCACCGTATGGTATGAGATTTAATGCAAAAGGTTGTCGTTCAATTTCAAAGGGAAGGTCATGAGTTTTAGAAAACGTGGACGGTTTGTGATATTTAGAAGGATGCTGTCACTATTTGGTATCACCTGAGAAAGGTGTGTAATTCAGAAGGTACATTGTGTGTCGACTGGTGAATACTTGACTAGTATTGCGATAATCGCCTAGTTGTTGACCGCTGATGGTAGAATTTGGCTACGTTTCGCGGAAGATTTATCAGAGTATTTATCACGAGATGAATGTGTGTGAGGTATGTGTCGGTCATTTGAGTGGTGGAGTTGGGATCAGATATGCAGATTCTTGTATTCTTGAGGATTAGAGACCAAACGTTCTCAGAGCCAGAATGTTCCTTGTTTGCGGACGGTGAAGGTATGTTAAGAGTTTGACTACTAATTGTATGTGTTATGGTTAGGTTATTGTGGACTATTTGGAAGGTTATTTACCTATTTTTTGAGGATTGAAGTTGATTTGGGTGCATACTAGTAGGCTGTCATGGCTCAATTTTGGGGAGCGCCACCAGCGGTCAACCAAGTCAACCCGACCGAGCAAACCTATGAGTTTTCTTATACCCAAACTCATCCATAAATAAAGAGGAGATGTACTCCACTAATCAAACATTAATAATATTTCATTAGCAACATCCATTTCATTACACTTAGAAACTTCATTCGTAATTTCTAAAATATTACATGTTCAATAGATATAATGAAAAATATGTCTGCCAATACCATCATTTGTAGTTTTGACTCCCCACATCAACCACCACCCACAACATATCTATGGAGCTTCTAATTACAACTGAAGAGTAATATGGAAATGCCGGTAACAAGGCTCCGGTTATACCTCAAAATATAAAGTACATGAGAAACGAAATATACAGGAACCCGAGATGAAGTGGGGCTTCCCAAGTCAGCTGAAAAGAGTATACTGCTATAACCGATCAATGCCGCCTGATGTGGAACCATCTGTATCAATTAAATATACAGCTCCCCCGGCAAAAGGGAAGTTTGTGCCGTCGAATAGCACTAGTATGTAAGCTAAACACCATCTTAATAGAATGAATAATAATACAGGGGTAACAATCAAGAATGCAATATGAGGTTCAGATAACACTAAAACATCAAGTTAAGGATCACATAGATTTTCAAGTCACTTTTTACGTTATTAGGTTGGGTGATCTTTAGTGTCGATATGCCACAATCCAAAATACCACTATGCTCTTACACGAAGTCCGATCTTGATCCGATCGGCTAGGTCATATCATTTGAGACATCAACCATATCCACAATTGCAATTACCATTTCCAACACAGTCACTGCCATGTGTACGACATGGCGTTCGATCATGACCCGATCTGCTAGGCCATCTCATAAGAGACATCAACCACATCCACAATTTCAACTACAATTTCCATCATAGTTACCACCAAGTGTATGGCATGGCTCCGATCACGGCCCGATCGGCTAGTACATATCATAAAAGACATCAACCACAGCTGCAATTCCAATTACAATTTCCAATAGAGTTACCACCATGTGTACATGATGGCATCCAATCACGGCCCGATCGTCTAGGCCATCTCATTTGAGACATCATCCTTTCAATCAATCATCTCACATCATGTTTCTTTCCCATATTTTCAATACATTAGTATGAGTGTCCTCATTTATAAAGTCATTCTTGGCACTTGGACGAATTTCACAATTCCAGTTTTCCGTTTTACATTCAACATTATTATCATCATCAACAACACTAAGGCCGATCATTTAAGGCATTAATACACATATGGGAAATTTGAGAAATCCTAAACACATAGAGGTTTTTCATGCACTTTGTCATAACAACCTTAATTCGTCTTAACATGAAGTCTTGACATTTCTTAACACACATTCCACATTTTGATCACATCTTCAAATGGAATAATGATATGATAAAGCATTAGAATAAATATTGAATAGGTGTTCTTCAAGACAAACACATTCGAATAGCCCATTCTATGATGATCAATTTGAGACTTACACCAATTACATGACACCGGGGGATTTGATACTAAGAAGAAGGGGGTTTACATACCTCAAATTCATTTATAATGGGAACTTTAAAAACAAAATGTTTTTCCCAAGGAATAGGTCATACCAACAATCAATAGAACATCATGTCAAACTCATAGACAAATAATACACCATAGTTCTTCAATACTCCCTCCCAGAAATGGCAATGTACAATTTAAACACACGAGTATGTAACATCTCGAATCACACCGGATATATTTATAATGCAAAGCATTAGTTGTAAATAGCTATTTTTGGGCATGAATTGACTACAGAAACTTTTAGGCAATTCTATCTTCGAAATTATTTTTAAATAGTTGAGTCGAGTCTCATTTCGTATTCTTCCTCATATTCCCTCATCTCATTGATACTAATAGCCACAATCATAACTTAAATTTTTGGCATGTTGGCCACATCATATATCGCCAATTCATGTATTTTATTTTCGACCATCTTCATAGATTATCAACCAAGACATTTTCAATCAAGGCTTTAGGTACACCTAGGAGCAATTATGAGTCTTAAACATATCGAGTTGTTTTCTCACAAAAGTTGGCTTACTAACATTCACTTGAAACACGGCTCAAGCCATAAAATTTTAATAAGCAACCCATACTTTGAATATATATCTTTGGTCATAAGGCTCATTTCGGAATAGTCAAATTTATAGGTAATAACCTGGAATATAGAAATTACAAATTTTGGGCCAACATACATTATTTGAGCTTTCCTTAAGTTACTACAATGCACCAACACTTCTAGAAATAACAATCTATAGAAAGATAGCAAAAATCGGTTAATAATTAGAAGGATTCTCATGGTGTAACTCTCTTACAAATTTTGTCAAACACATATCATGAAAAATAGACTACAAGGATCTAAAATGGTGATCCCTTCATCCCTTCACAAATTTCAACAAGAAACTACCCATAGGGGTTCATTGATCCCACATACTATAACTTAGTGTTACGTGCATGGCCTATTCCCAGCCCCATAATATATTTGAAATGTTAACCTCTTGCATGAAATCTTAGGAGTACAACTTACACCGGATAAATGATAATCTAGTGGCTAGCTCCCTTGATTCTTGAATATTTTAGCAAGATTGGATGATTGGAATGCTAGGTTTCCCTCTTCTCTCTCCTAATTGCTCTTATCTCTCTCTAAAAACATCAGGGAAATGTCCCAAAATAAGCCCGAAAGGATATTATCAAAAATTGGGTTGGGTTATGAAAATAGGAAAATGAAGCCTCGGAAATTAGGTCTACAGTTTCAGAATGGACCGCAGAACGGGTATGCGGGTCGCATAATGGACCTTGAAACTGGTGCTCAGAAGTGGTCTTCACTAGACAGGTCTGCGACCATTTTGCAGTTCGTAGAGCATTTTTGCGGTTCACAGAATGATTCTGCGGTTGCAGATTGCTCGCAGAATCAGATTTTGCCAGCTTTTGGTAATTTGATCATAACCTTTTGTAGGAGTGTCCAAATGACGAACGATTTAAAGTGTTAGAAACTAGACTCGAAGATCTTTCATTTGATAGGTTATGGATATATATATATATATATATATATATATATATATATATATATATATATATATATATATATATATATATATATATATATATATATATATGCTTGTCCAAAGTTTAGTCTTGTACGTACTCATTTGGAATTTTAGTCTATTAAGTAATTCTCCAACTTTACTTAGACTTAGGCCTCTCCTTAGACCCCACATCACCTATAATATGCCTCGTACACTTATAACATATTCAATTGATATCCATCATAAAAATAGTCCTCATTTGCACATAAAATAAAATAATTAGCCTACCTTGGCACCACTAAATTTTAAATTACTTAGAAAAAATTTATGGGGCCTTACATAGGCCTAATGAGAATGTGTGTTCTACTTTGGATCAGGTTTACTTACTCCACACATCTAGTGTTGAGGGGTGTTCCATCGACCATAGTTGATCTTATTCATATACTGATATGTTCCATATGTTACCCTTTTATGCTATTAGGAGTTCCGAGGCAGTTGACTATTTACACACGCAATGTGGTTTTGCTTGGGCCTTGTGGCGATGTTTGAGCGAGATGGCTCATGAGAAATCAAGTTTCTTATTGCAACTTGGCTGTATTTTTCTAGTTTGTGGTATATGGTGCTATTCGTTTCTCCAGAGTTGTGGCCATGCGCTTCAAGCGCTTACTATTGATACACACGTGTTCAGCGGGTATGAAAATTTTGGGCAATGTGTATTGCATGCGGACCGTTCGAGTTACGCACCGCAACATAAGTATGTTGGGATGTGATCTTTAGTGCTTATTTTGTTTGTTTTGTTTCTCGTCTTTGGGATGGGTTCATGTCATTGTGCATTGTGGTTGTATTTGTTAAGCTTGCGAGATGGTTCTCTTATTTGCTTCTCCATCCATCATTGGTTACATTTGAGTTTTTGCTTGTTTGGTGCACATATGGAGTCGTATGTGGCACACAGAGACATTTTGTGTGGCCTATCAGTCGAGCAGCTTGTACTCGGTGAGATGAGGTTATTGGACATGCGAGTAGTGTAATCGGATATGGATAAGGTACGCTTGTAGAGGAATGTCAATAGTTGGCTTAGATTTTTGCAAGTCTCTTATCGGGCAAGAGTGTTCGGTGACTTGTTGATCTGATAAATGGTTCTGACTTTCTGTGTGTTTCTTCTTGTTTGGTAGTGTACAAATTTTTGGAAAAAATATTTTATTTGATATAAGGTTTGTTATCAACACTATGTTTAGTAATGTTCATATATGGTTGTCGAAAGATATTACTATGAGCACATGAGTTATGGGCATCTTGTTTAGATTTACCTAGTGTATAAATGTGAAAAACATGTTTTATAATGAATTTTGGATGTTGGAGATTGGGTTTTAAGGTTCATGCACTAAGGTTGGAGAATGAGTCTTCAGTTAGGTTGTGTTGATTGTCTTATATGGATCGAGGTTACGTGGGATCACCCGTATGTATGTGTAATATTAGTTTATATAGTAATTTGACAACTTTGGAAAGACTCTTGGTACGTTCAAGGATGAACGTATGTTTAAGTGGGGGGATAATGTAACGATCATCGGTCATTTTGAGCATTGGCGTTCTATTTAGTGGCTTGAGGACTTGAGTAGCTTCATGTGATGTATTACGAATTGTGTGCATTGTTGTTTTGGTTTAAGAATGATTTTGGAGTGATTTGGAACACTTAGTTACTAACATAGACTCTTAAGGTGGAAGTGTTGACCAAGTCTAGCATTATTGTATTTGACCTCAAATTCGAGTTTTGATGGTTCTATTAGGCCTGGATGGTGATTTTTGACTTGGGTGTGTGCCCATATTTGTGTTTTGTTGTTCTCATATAATTTTGAGGCCAATTGCCAAAAGTTTGAAGGTTTGTAGAGTTGATATGTTTGACCTTTAGTTTCCTCTGTTGTTATTGAAGTGTATTTGTGATTCTAAGACTTGTAACAGGTTATTAAGGTGATTTATAACTTGTGTGAAAATTTGGGGTCATTTTGAGTTGTTTAGACATGTCCGGCTTATGCTTGGAATATGGAAATCTCATAGTTCTTTAGGCTTGAATTGTTGTGCGATTCGTTGTTTTGCTTTTATTTTGTGTGATTTGAGGCCTAGACTAGGTGTGTGTTATGTTTGTGACTTTTTGGTATGTACGAACAGAGTCACGAGGGGCTCGAGTGTTTTTAGGTTGTTCTGGACCATTTCTCCCTTGTTTTTGATTGTTAGTTTCTAGTGCTGAGACTGATATTCTCGATCGCGTGGGGAGGATTCCAATCACGAAGTGTTCTAGGAGTTTGGTTGGATGTTTTTCTTCGCGTTTGCGTCATAGGAGTCACGTTCGTTGTTGTTGAGTCTTCAAGCCTATGAAAATTCGTATAGGTTGTGATGACCCAAAAGGTCATCTTGGTATTTAGCGGAAGTTCTGAGACCCCGAAAAGCCTCTGTTATTCTTACCTCGTTGTGCTTGCACAGCCCGAGCGCGTAGCCGGGAAGCTTTTATGTGGAAATGTGTTGAATTATTGAATTTATGATAATTAATGGAATAAAGTTGACTTTGGTCAACATTTTTGGTAAACGGACTCGGACCCGTGATTTGACGGTCCCGGAGGATTCGTAGGAAAATAAGGGATCTGGGTGTATGCCCGGAATCGAATTCTGAGGTCCGAAGCCCGAGAAACGAATTTTTAAAGGAAATTGTTATCTGAAAATAAGAAAGACTTTTGAAAATGAACTTTGATGTGAAATCTGCGTTACCAGACCCGTATTATGGTTCCGGAGCCTGCAGGTTTAATATATGTTATGTGAGTTATCTGTGAAATTTGGTGTAAAACGGACTTGAAATGATGTGGTTCGGATCGAAATTGGAATATTTGAGCTTTATGATGTTTTAAGAAAATTCTATGAGTTTTGAGGTATAATTCATTGTTTCGATGTTATTTTAGTGGTTTAATCAGTCGAATGAGTTCGTAGGATGATTTTGGAAGTCGTGCATATTTGGTGTCATTCCGAGTAGTATAGGCCAGCTCGGCATGTTGTTAGCGAAGTCTAGAAAACATAAGGTTCCTAAGTTTGGCTCTTGGGGTTTGGGGGGTGTGATTTTCAATTTTAGCGTTGTTTTGGGTGTTCCAAAGGCTCGAGCGAGTCGTGTTATGATTTGGGACTCGTTGTTATATTTGGACTAGGGCTCAGGTGGGCCCATGTGCCTTCCGGGCAACTAACGGGGCTAAAAACCAGCAAACACAACTGTTGGTGCACCTGTTCTGGTGTGACCGCAGGTGCGGTTGCCCAGTCGCAGGTGCGGGACCGCTCACGCGGCCCCCAACATTGTAGGTGCGATCACCTAATGGCCTTGCCGATCATCGTAGGTGCGGAAAATATTCTGCAGGTGCGGTCTCCACTCTGCAGGTGCGGGCCCAGGCTCCCTAGCCCATTTCCGCAGGTGCGGGACCGCTCCTGTGGTCCCCGAGCCGCGGGTGCGGAATCACTGTTAAGGCAGTATGTTTTATATACGGGTTTTAAATCCATTTTACTCATTTCTTTCTTCTTCCTTGGGCGATTTTTCTCCATTGTTAAGGGCTAACGACCTGGTCTTCTAATGTAAGTGAACTCTACTCAAAAATTAGCTTCATGCATGGATTCTAGCTTAATTAACTACATAAATTAGTGCAAGAATCAAGAATTTGGGTAGGAACCTAGAACTTGTAATAATTTGAGAATTTCATGTGAATTGGCCATGAAATCAAGTAAGAATTGTATATTAACGATCCTTAGGCTTTGGGTGAGTGTTCCCTTCGAGAATTATTGGAACTCGAGCGAGCGGGCCCGGGATCGAATTTTCGTATTTTGGAAGAATGCTAGGAAATGGATAATTAGTCTATGGGATCGATTTATTGATTCATTATTGATATACTTAAGTTAATTATGTATATATATTTTTGTTCCGGAGTTGAATTCAAAAGGAAAGGCGGTGTTAGAGGCTTGATTACTATTTTTTTAGACCTGAGGTAAGTGTCTTTCCTAACTTTGGTGACGGAATATGTATTGTATGCTATGAGTTAAGTGTTTATCATGTTCAATGAATAGGCGAGGTGACGAGTACCTATGCATTGTGTGTCAAGCATGCCCGTGAGTCTATTTTCGATAAAAACCTTATTATTTCTTCCATGTTCCTTATAATATGCAATTGTCTCTACTTGGAAGTTGATTAATGTTGAAAAATCTGGTTGATGAACTCATGATGTATTGGTTCGATGGAGAACCCAATTGTAAAAGATATACTTGAAATGATTGGTTATAGCTGAGACCCTTTCTGGGCAATCGTTACGATATTGACTGATACTTTCCCCTTGCCGGGTGATTTTGAAGTGTATTTCCACTATGATGTATTTCTTGTCATTGATATTGTCATTGTTTTGGTAAGGAAGAGTGTAAAAGCACGAAGGGTGATGCCGTTCCATATTTTATATTGTTATTCACGAGGGGACATTCTGTGCCATATTTTTATATTGTTATGCACGAGGGGACATTCCGTGCCATATTTTATATTGTTATGCACGAGGGAACATTCTGTGCCATATTTTATATTGTTATGCATGAGGGGACATTCCGTGCCATATCTTATATTGTTATGCACGAGGGGACATTCCGTGCCATATTTTATATTGTTATGCACGAGGGGACATTCCGTGCCATATTTTATATTGTTATGCACGAGGGGACATTCCGTGCCGTGATTGTGATGTTTAATGCACGAGGGGATATTCTGTGCCATGTTTATGTTGTTTATGCACGAGGGGACATTCCGTGCCGTTTCTTATCATTGTTTCATTTGTGTTGTCAATTCCTGTTATTATTTTCGGATATTTTAGATTGTTGTTTTCGTTTCCTTCATTTCAGTAATTGCTATCTCTTACCCCCAGCATGTTCTTCCCCATAATTGTGTTCTTATTTAGCTTCTACTATACTATTGAACTGCACAGGTTCATTTTGTCGTCGTGTCCTAGCCTCGTCACTACTTCGCCGAGGTTAGGCTCGGAACTTACTCAGTACACGAGGTTGGTTGTACTAATTCTACACCTGAACTTCTTTATGTTGTGCAGATTACGCAGCTGGACCCAGAGGACAACACTAGTGGGAGTGTCCTTCAGTTCACCCTAGAGGCTTCAAGGTATACCCGCTAGCGTTCGTGGGCCTTGGCGTCTCTCCTATACCTAGTTCTTCATTTCTGTCTTGTTTTTCCTCTAGTTTCAGAGACAGTCATGTATTTCCTTTCAGACTTTGTATTTAGCACTCCTATAGACAGTTTGTGAATTTGTGACTCCAGGTTTTGGGAAATTATTGCGATGTTGTTCTATGTTGTCTTTACTTAGTTTTGAACATTATTTATTTCCGCTGTTAAGTTGCGAACTGTTTTTAGCTTATTCTGTTAATTCGATGTTATCATGTTAGTTTAACTGTACACGTTGGCTTGTCTAGCGGGTTTAACGTTAGACGCCATCACGGCCTGATGGTGGGATTTTCGGGGCGTGACATAGGTACACGTGTTCGCGTATTGTTGAGTTAGGTTGGGAATGTCATTTGGTTGACCTTCCCACTAGCGGTAAGCCACAGAGTTCGTGTAGTTCTATGAAACCATGTATCGCGATCGCGTGTCAGGGGCCGCATTCGCGTGAGTCTTTGCAGCAATTGAAGCTTTGTACTTTGCGACTGTGATACTAGCCCGATGATCGTGAAAGGTTTACCTGGAGCAATTGTATAATGTCTTATTTTCTTACTTAGAAGTCATTTCACCATATTTTGAGACTGGGAGCTCAGATTAAGGCGATTATCAGCCACTTGGATTGGATAAGTATTTTTTACCCGGATTTGATGATTATACATTATTCCATCTTTTACATACGAGTTTTATTGGTGGATCTAAGATATAAATTTAGGTTTTTGGAAAAACTTGTCTAAATTGGAAAATTGTTATTTGAGCATCGATTCAGATTTGAATTTAGAAAAAGCTTGTGTGGTTGGAATCGTACTCAATGGGTTGTCAGAATTTTTGAGTTTTTTCTTGTTTCGGGGTGCGAGCCCAGGTTAACATTTTGGTTGACTTTGAGTATTGATTAAAGATTCAACCTTTATCAGTTGAGTTTGATTCCAATGGCATTATTTGATGTTATTGAGTTTATTTTAGCTAGATTCGAGCCGTTCAAAGGTCGATTCGCGCGGGATGGTGATGAGTGGTGATTTTACCACTCATTTTAGTCTATTTTCGTTAGATTTTACATCCTTCAATGATAACATGAGGTCGTTTATAGTGTGTATTGTTCGTATTTAAGGAAAATAATTCCACAAAGTGATTTGCGATGAATTGAAGTGGAATTGAGAAAAAATTGGTTGAAGAGTACAAAACTTTCTAGGGATTCAGCATCTGCGGAACATAGATCGCAGAAGCAACCCCGCACCTGCAGGGAGAAATCCGCACCTGCGGAATTGAACAATCTTGCCTGGGATAGCACCTGCGAGGCAAGAACAGCAGAAGCGGTTTCGCATCTGCGCTTGGAAGACCACATCTACGGAAAGTACTAAGTTAACCTAGAGCCGCACCTGCGATAGGAAATACGCATATATGGAGCCGCACCTGCGAGGCAAGAACCGCATAAGCTGTTTCGCATCTGCGCTTGGAAGACCACATCTACGGAAAGTACTAAGTTCACCTAGAGCCGCACCTGCGATAGGAAATCCGCATATACGGAGCCGCACCTACGAGGAGTTTTTCGCAAGTGCGGTCAACAGGCTTAAGTTCTGGGCAGATTTGTAAAATCACGTTTTCTCAATCCCAAACCCACAAATACTCGACCTAGTAGATATTTTCAGAATCTTTTGGCTATCTTTGGCTTATTTTCAATCTTCTACACTAGAGAAGAACAAGTTTTGGAAGCTAGGGTTTGCACATACACTTGAGTTTTGAAGATTTGAAGCTTGTGGTTAAGGATTTCTAACCCATTTATGTTTATTTCTTCATTTCATTTCTTTGTATTGAATATTTAAGTGTGTAGTATTTATTTCCAACACTCAATCTACTTTATTGTTGTGCTATGTATTCAATGATTTTTCATCTTTTATGAAGTGAGTTATTGTTTCTTTAATTATTGTTGTTCTTTAATGTTTCAAAAGGGATTAGATAACCCTAGGACTCGCCCATTAACTCCAAATTAATTTTGGGAAAGATAATTTAGGGTTGGGAAAGATTAATTAACAAGAATAGGATTTAACCCTCATTTTATAGATTATACCTAAGAATAGGATTGAACTACTTGTAGCCATATTCGAGTGCGCTTAATCTCTTAATTGGGTTAGGAATAATTCAATTAGGAAGTCTTGTTAGTCTTCGGAAGAAGCTAATTAAGAATTGTTATTTGTGGCTAATTAACATAAACTCTCTCATATTTGTAAAATCGTGAAATACATTGGATCGTTACTTGAGTGTAATTACCGATGCATCCATCCTTGTAGCCACTGATCATTTTACTTGCTTTCTAGGTTAGTTTATACTTTTACAACCAAAATCTAAGTGTTTGGCATTGCACGATAAGTGATAATTCTCTTATATTCCTAATCGCCTACATATTGTTCTCTGTGGGATTATATTTGACAATCAACCGCTTACATTATTTTAAAGTGTAATTTGAGTGTATCAAATTTTGGCGTCGTTGCCGGGGAACAATTTGGCGTAATTGAGGTTGTTTGAGAAATAAGCGTAAGTGCTTTGGTCCAAACTTGTGGATATTTGTGTAATTATTTTTCCTACCTTGGTCTATATTTCTTGTTTGTTTCTTGTTTAGTTTCTTAAGTTTTGATAAAAAAAAATATATATGGCATCATATAATGAAGATTTGTCGGATGGTAGTTGTTCATACTTTAATAACTCTTGTCCTTATTGTGGAGGACCACACTCGTGGCAAAATTATTTAAATTCTCTCGGGGGTGGATTGTGCGCACAATCTCAAACCCATGAGTGGAGTATTTGTGATAGGTGTGGTTGCCAAAATGGTCATTGGTATGATTGTGGTTATTTTTCCGTCCCTTCCCCAAGCCCCCGCTATGATGATTCTACTTCTTGTGATGAAAATTTTAGGGATGAGGAAGTGGAAGAAATGGAGCATGGCCGAAATGGAGAGTTCAAGCTCATGTTAGAATGCCTACTAGAAGGAGGAAACAAAGAGAAAAATGCTTTGGAAGAGATCTTGGAGAATAGTCTCCAAAATGACTTGGCACTTGAAAGGTTGCACTCACAAATGGATGAAATGATTGAAGCATTAAGGGTTCAAAAAGCCTCGAAGGTGAGTGATAGCCAAAAATCTTCCTTGGAGGTTGAAATTGAAAATCCTTCCTTGGCATTTGATCAAAACCAAGAAGAACTCTCAAATTCTAAAAATGAGAGGATAATGCTCATGTTGGAGGCCATTCTTGAAAATGAGGAGAAGCACAACTTTGCACTCGAGGACTTGAAGAATGAAGTGACTCAAAATGATGAGCACATCCGCACTTTGGAGGATCAAATGAAATCATTAATGGAGGCTCATTATGCCTCTCAATTTGAAAGTGTGGAAGGAAGCCAAGAAGAATCCAATTCCGAGGAAGAAAGTGAGCTTTTCTTCAAGGAATCAAGACTTGAATATCCGCCAACCGACTCCATGAGTGTTAGTGATGCCATGAAAAATGTGGAATCAGAGTCAAACGGTGTAAATGAAAATTTGGTTGAAATTGACTCTAATCTGGGGGAAATAGAGGACGTCAAATTCCGAAAAAAATTGCAAGTTGGAGGTTTGAAGTCGCATTCCAAGCATTTTTCAACATTGGAATTGTGTGGTGATATGGAAGTTGAACTACACGGATCAATGAAGGATTGCGAGGAAGAATGATTAATACCATACATTCTACAATTTGAAAGAACAACAAGGCAAAACGACATTCCTCACATGCAAGCCAAGAAGTGCAAAATGAAGAAACTCATGCTTGGCTTGATCACCGACTTACCATCCCCCACCGCTCGCGGTCAAAAGCTTGAATCCAAGCTAGGTGCCCAGTTCATGTCGTCCAAGTGGCAAGAAAAGTGGTAAGGTTGACTTGTGTCGTGCCACGACGTTAAATGCGGCGCTTGGTAGGAGGAAACCCATCGTTTTCAAAATATTTGGTCATTTTTGAAATTTTCATTGTTAGAATAGCTTAGTATATTATTTTGCACTAATCTGCCAAGTTTTAGAATTTTTGAAGCTAAGTTGAGAATTTTTGAGAGTTGGAATGCACCAAAACAGTGCTGCCCAGAAATGTATTACTGAGCCCAGGCTTTCGCACTTGCGGTCAGAAAATCCGCATGTGCGCCTACGCAGATGTGGCCTCCAAAGCGTAGGTGCAGTCATTCTCGCAGGAGCAGTTCTTAAATCGCATAAGCGGGAGCATAGAACTGCTCAAAATTCCGTAGGTGCGGTAATCGGGCGAGTTAATGAGTGAAACCCTCATTTCATTAGGTAAGTTCTAATTATTTTCACCCAAAACCCAAAATCCTCCTTCTCTCAAAAATTCCAACATACTGCTCTTGAATTTCCAATGCACTCACACAAGACACATGTATTTTCACATGATTCTCATCTCCTCCTTTCTCTTGTATTCTCTGTTCTTCCTCTTCTTTTCTCAAGCCTTTCATGGCCGTTCTCTTTAGGGTGTGGGCTAATAATATATGCTAATATTAGGGTGAGGAATTTGGTTGAGAGTAGGTTGGTGGGCTTCCTTCAATGACTCAAACTTGTGGGGAATCTGGGTACCCAAATTATGTGAAGAAGAAGCAATTTTGAATTTCCTGCAATGTTTTCGATAAATTGTCCAAAATAAAATAGTGTGTTAGGTACCTAAAACTCAACATTAATAAAGTCAGAGGTCCATTTGGTACTCTAATTTGGAAGTCTTGAGTACAAATTACGTGCTAAAAACCATGTTTCAAGTGAGAAAGATCGAAAAATTTGTTGGGCAGTCGAACCCCTGGATGAACTCCGCAAAAGCGATTAATTTGCCGCAGATGTGGCCCCGCACCTACGTTGATTGTTCTACATGTGCGATTTTTGGGCAGCCTGAGCAAAACCGCAGAAGCGGTTGAAATTTCACAGATGCGGGACCGCACCTGCGGTTAATCTTTCGCAGATGCGGAAACTGGGCAGGGTGGCAAATTCCAATAACTTTGCAACTGACCCTTCCCGTGCCCGTTCAACTTGGTTCTTTGTCCTAATTGCAGTGTTTTAATTTGCTAAACAAGATTCTACTGCTTGACTAACTTCGTTTTGATTTTTTGTAGGTATTTTGAGCTAAAAATGGACCCGAACATGAACATAAATGCCCGTACAGCCATGAAATTGAGGATGAAGCTGAGGAACAATTCGACGATGACCGTTTCATGTCTGCTGACTTTCATCGCCGGTAATATGACAACCTTCTCACCAAGAAATTACTGCTCGAGAAAGGGATCGCTGAGGATAAATTGGCCGAGTTGCTTCTAGATTTCTATGGCCGTTTGCAATCCTCCGGATGGTCATTCTTCATTCCAACTCCTTGCAAGTTCAACGAGGAGTGGGTTCGCGAGCTTTATACAAACCTCAAGCGTACAAACTTCGCCGACCCACAACTCATCATTAAAGGCAAAATAGTGAAGTTCGGGGTGGAAGAAATTAATGATTCCCTCGGGATTCCTAACCATCCACTCGAGCCACTACAAGAGGAAGACAACTGCGACAATGTATCATGGCTTGTGTCTAAACTGTATCCTGAAAGCTTCAGAGCAAAGTGGCCAACAAAAGAAAGGGATTGAAGTCAATCGACTTCACAGCCGAGGCTAAGATATGGCTTTATATCCTCTGCAACAGGGTGTCTGATGCGTGGCTAGAATTCATGATTTTAAGCATTATATACCTTGCATTTTATGTGTTTTAATGATAAAATACACGTCGTATATGCCTAATGGGGTTTATTTTATATGTAGGTGAATTGGAAATGGAAACGAGGCTAAACGAATGCAAATACGTCGAAAAATACGCGAAAGGGGATACCCGGGCGATAGCCGGGCGTTGGAGCCAAACACCCTGACCCAGCCTGGCGTTACCCAGGCTTTAGAGCCCTAACGCCAGGGGGGTCCTGGCGTTAC
>MDKI01230343.1:0-13584 GCA_005239505.1 Nicotiana paniculata
GGATAAAGCCAGGCCAGGCCTTAGGGCTCAAACGCCTGGATAAAGCCAGGCCAGGCCTGGCCTCAGGGCTCAAACGCTCAGCTATAGCCCGGTTCACTCCTTTTCGGCTCTTGAGCGTATTTTCGACGTTTATGCATCCATATAGCTCGGCTTCCATCTCCAATTCACCTACACATGAAATAGACTCCATTAGGCACATACAAAGTGTATTTTTATCATTAACGCACATAAAATGCAAGGCACATAACGTGTTAACCATGAATTCTAGCCACACATCACTTGATACAAAGTTTAATAAAAAAAGGATACTTTTAAAGTATATGGTGCTAAAAACTTAAGGGGAAAAAGCTTAGTGGGTCATGATATTTGTATGGTTATAAAAACTTCTCAGTAAAAGCGAGCAAAAAGAAAAGTTCACACTTAAATTAAATTGTTTCAAGAGAAATATAATTTTTTAGAACGAACTAATAAGAAATGTGTGTCGTTTAAATTGAAACGCATAAATTATCATTTTTGTGGTGGTCAAAACTTTGCTGGACCAAATTTATCTAGCGTTTGGCCATAGATTCCCAAATTTGTTTTTAAAAACCTGATTTGGGTGAAGTTTGATTTGAAGATGAAAATCTGTTTGGACATAATTTTTCAAAATATATTTTACTTTTTTTTTTGTTGAAAAAGCATGAAATGTTACTTATACCCTTAAGTTCCAAAAACTATCAAAAACATCGAACAATACCAAATAAATAAATTTATTATTCATGTATATGCAGAACCTTCATCGATGCCATTCATTATCACTAACACAAACCATAGTCTTGAACATAGATAAGTTTGTGTGATGACCCAAAGGGTCATCTTGTGTTTTAGGACTCTATTCTACGCTCGTTTGCCTTAAAAATATTATTTTGTCCACCTCGATTTGCATGCACAGTCCGGGCATAATTCCGAAAAGTCTTTATGTGAAAAATTGAAGAAATAATGATTTTGACCTTAAAAATAATTTTTAATTGACTTTGGTCGACGTTCCCAAAGTTTTGAGTAAACGGACCTTGGCGGTCCCGTAGTAAAATATGGGACCTGGGCGTATGCCTGGAATAGAATTCCGAGGTCCCTAACTCTGAGATATGAATTTTTTACTAAAATTGAATTGCTGAAAATTAATGATTTTGAAGAATTTGCTTAATGTTTGATCTTGATGGTATCGGGTCCGTATTTTGGTTTCGAATCCCGGTACAGGTCCGCTATGATATTTAAACATTGTCTGTGAAATTTGGTGAGAAATGGAACTGATTTGACGTTATTCGGGCCTTCGGTTGAGAAAATAGAATTTTAAAGCGTTCTTGAGAATTTCACGTGTTTTAGTGTCAAATCCGTAGTTCAAGGTGTTATTTTAGCAATTTGATCACACGAGCAAGTCTGTATGATGTTTTTAGACCTGTGTGCATGTTTGGTTTGGAGCCCCAAAGGTTCGGGTGTCATTCAGGCGATGCGCAAGTTGAGTTCAAACTTGAACAAGGCTGCTGGTGCACCAGATCTGGTGTGCCCGCACTTGCGAGCTTTTGGTCGCAGGTGTGAGCAATAGCTCCACAGGTGCGACCCAAGTCTGGGACTCTATTTTTCGTAGATGCGAACTTCTCTTCGCAGGAGCGGGACCGCAGAAAGCAAGTGAGGCCTCAGTCGGCCCAGTCCTTTTCCGCAGAAGCGGACATCTTGTCCGCACGTGCGAATGCGCAGGTTCGAAGGTCGCTGGGCCGTGAGTGCATTAATTTGGACTCCAGCCATTTTTCTTCTCATTTTCAAAGATAGGAGACCTAGGGCAATTTTTCAAAGACACTTTCTTCCCCAAATCATAGGTAAGTGTTCCTTAACTCTTTTCTTTTAATCTTTTACTTCATTTAAAAAGAATTCAACCAAAAATCAGGAATTTCATGGTAGAAATTGGGAGTTTCGGTAGAATTATAGATTTTTGAAAAATTGGAAATTGGACCTCAATTTAGGGTTGAATTTCGAAACTAATTACATATTTGGGCTCGGGGGTGAATGGATGAACGGATTTTTGTCCGAACCCCGGGTTTTGACCAAGTGAGCCCAATGTCACTTTTTGACTTTTGAGGGAAAATTTGGGAAATCTATAATTGTGTACTGAGATTGATTTCTTTAGCAATTGATGTTATTAATCTAATTATGACTAGATACGAGCGTGTTGAAGATGAATTCTAGAGGAAAAATAGTACTTGAGCAGTGAGTGGCCCGCGGATCGAGATAAGTATCGTGTCTAACTTCAGCTTGACGGATTAGGTGTTGATTGGCTATTTGTTATGTGCTTGATTATTAGTACAGTATATAGGTGAGGTGACGAGCACCTATACGTTGTTGTCGAGTCATAGCATACAAGTGAGTCCTATTATTGTAATATTTAATCAACTTGTCCATGTTTAGCTTAACTAATTGATATGTTGGACATCTCTTATCCTGTTTTACTGAAATTTGGTAATTGTTGACTATTGACTCAAGGTTGAGACCGATATTCTGGCATTAAGTATTGAAGTAAGACTGATTTATGAAATTTTTGTATCTCTGTTGCTATTGATCTTGTTTTGGTGAGGAAGAGTGTAAAGCACGAAAGGTGATGTCGTGCCATATTCGTGAGTAACTGTTAATGCACGAAGGGTGATGTCGTGCCATATTTTGTGAGTGATAAAACACGAAGGGTGATGCCTTGTTATATTATGAGAGAGTTAATGCACGAAGGGTGATTCTGTGCCGTTCTATTTATTTATTTGGTAAGGTTGAGAGTAAAAGCACGAAGGGTGATGCCGTGCAGTTTTCTTTCGCTGTTTTATCTGCTTAAATCGTTTAAGGCATATTATTTGATTCTGTCTTTTCATTGTTTCTCATTCCTTATATTGTGAACCCCCACTGTATGTCTCCTTCTCTTTATTTCCTATTCTATTACTTTTATTATTCGTTGTTGTTACTTGTATGATTATACTGCACATGTTATATGTGAGTGTCTTGTCCTAGCCTCATCACTACTTCACTGAGGTTAGGCTCGACACTTACCAGTACATGAGGTCGGTTGTACTGATGCTGCACTCTGTACTTTCTATGCAGATCCAGGTGTCGGTCCGAGCTGATTTCGAACTTTGCTGTTGACTTCTTTACCGGAGACCCAAGGTAGATCTGTCGACATCCGCAGATTCCTGGAGTCACCTTCTATATATTCATTTACTGTTTTTCTTTGGTTCATAAACAGTTGTATACTCAGTTGTGTACTTTTCTTTCAGCCAAATATTTGTAGATAAATCATAGTAGTTCGTGGATTGTGACTTCAGATCATGGGTAGATAGATATATGTTGTTATGGGTTTTTTGTTTCTTATTCAATTTATCATGTGTTGAATCGTAATAAATTCCGCAAGTTTTAAAGGTTTTTATGCTGTAAACCTCTAATGTTGGCTTGCCTAGCAAGTGCAGCGTTAGGCGCTATCACGGTCCCGGTGGTGGGAATTCGGATCGTGACAGTTTGACACAAAATTATCATTTTTATAATGAACTATATAATGCACTATCCTAAAGTCATAACCTAATATTCTTAATATCAACTGCTAATAACACAATTATTAGTCATTATAATTCGGCAAATTGCAATATTAAAAGATCTAGCGATCCAAAAGAAAATAATAGTAAGTACCTGGTGAATTTTGTGGGTCATAATAAATAGTGGGCATTTGTATAAAATATAAAAGTTTGAGATAATTTTTAAAATTGTTAAAAAGTCAAGCAGTAGTATTTTGGGCCAAAATCAGGTCTAGAACTCGTTTTAAGATTTGGAAATTTTGTTTTCAAAATCTACCAAAATATAGATAAAATCTATAAACAAATATGTTTTGCCGATTTTTTTTTTTTTTTTTTAGCAAAATCTATAACAAAACAAGACTTAACCAAACTAACATGTCATCAAGTTCAGTCAAAAGAAGGTCAAACCTAGTATGTACGCTCCCTTGCAAAATGATGTATGAACCTTTACCAACATGACGACGTACCAGACTTCAGAGTTCAATTTAAAATTATACTTATTTCATATTTAATTATGTGTATCATCTAATATTGATATAAGTTTTATACCAAAAATGTTTAACTATCCCACATTGAACATGAAATAATAATTACAAAATTATAATCGCAAGATATCTTAAATTGGAACCAAACGACCTCTCAACATATTGGCAACCACCTCGGATAATCAAGAGTTCTTACTCATCTAGACTCTTTAGAAAAAGGACTCTAATCCCTATCTTAAACTCTGAAACAACGACTGCATCTGAAACAACCCTATCTTAAACTCTTCTTGGCTTCTCTTTGCAGTAAATACGTTGTTTTAGGGCATTTTTAGTTTTTAATATTGGTATTTGCATAAAATATTAAATTTTTTTGTAGGATTTTGATGTTTTCACATTGAAAGTTTGATGTATAGGGAATAAATAAATTCTAATTTAATTTAACTCTTAAAAAGACAATCCGATGCATAAAGTATTCCATATTCATGCAGGATTCGAAAAAGGATCGTACTTCGATGAAGTGTGATATAGATAATTTACTCTTATCGATAAGTCATGCGGAGTCAATTTAATCGGTAGTTTTACTCTTATTTTTCCTCAAAATAATTAATACCAAGAAAGTGTGTGAGCAATTCTTTTTCCTTCCGTTGTCTATTATATCCCACTCAAATGTCCCACACACTTGCATAACATAAGGTATGTAATGATTGCACGAATATAAGACCAACCCATCATTGCCTTTTATAACATGGTTTAAATTTAAAATCTTTGCCAGCTTCTTCCTAATAATTCCCAAAAATAAACACACAAAAAACCATTTCTAAATGCCAAATTATTATCCTAATAATAAGACTCTTTTTAATCTTTATATTCTCTCTCATCAAACACTTTCACTCTTTACTTTAAAAAACCCTAACCACTTTCTCTCCCTCTTAAAAAGAAGTTCCAACATAGTGGAAGTCCAAAGTGAAGCAGTGATATATAGTAGTGAATGTTGTCATTTGCACACAAATAATCACAAAACATGGATACATATGAAGCAACAAAGACAGTTTTGTCAAGAATCCAAAATTTGGATCCAGAAAATGCTTCAAAAATCATGGGTTATATACTAATACAAGACCAAGGAGATAAGGAGATGATAAGGCTAGCATTTGGTCCAGAAACTGTGTTAATCTCTCTCATTAACCAAGTAAAAAATCGTTTAGGACTTTCATCGAACAGTTCATCTGCACCTTCAACACCTTCATCTCCTTCACCGTTTATTCCCGTTCCAAACCCTAATAAATTCAACCCATTTCCCCATTCATCACCAAGAATCATTATACCAAACAATGGGTTTCAATCTTTGCCTTCATCTCCTTGGTCTGGTGGGTCCCCAGTGTTTTCAAGAAGTCGAAGACCAGTGTCATATGCTACGGTAGTGAATGGTCCAAACTCAAATACTGCTTCTGGCCCTTCAGATTCTTCTTTATCACTACCTTTTTTCGAGCCAACTGATGAATATTGCAATATTCAATTTCAAGATCAGTTGTCATTTCTGAATGAGTCGTTTCTTGAGGAAAACAGTAATCAAAATGATGTTTTTCTTGGTGGGTGCCATGATGATAATAATGGGGGTTTTGGTGGTTGGAAGCCTTGCATGTATTATGCAAAAGGATTTTGCAAGAATGGAAATAGTTGTAAGTTTCTGCATGGTGGATTTGGCGAGGAAAATACTCCTAGCAATGTTGATTATTTTGAGGAGATTTTGCGTGTGAAAGCTTTACAGCAACAGCAGAGATTTATGGCTTCTGGTCATCATCATCATCATCCATTTGGTTACAACAGGTGCATGAAAGATATTTTGATTGGCATTGGATCTGATTTTTTGCTTGTGATGGTTTTTTTTCTTGAGTAAAATTGTTAGATTTTGGTGTTTTCTTGAATCTTGGTTTTTTGATAATGCTTTCCTTTTCTCATAAATAATATTATAGTACTCTTTTAACAACCAATAATTTTTGGTAACCGTGATGTTTGTACCAGCATGCGCCCAGATTAAGGGTTCAAAAAAGAAAAAAAGTTTAAAATTAAAAGAGATTGTGGCTGGTGAGCTCACAAAGGTTTTGAACCCCTTGATCCTAAGCTATGCTTTTGGGCCCGGATACAAAAGAGGTTTTGCCTTATATGTACAATGTAATTTTCCGGCAAACCCCCTCCTGCTCCCCCTAAATGCGTGCGTGCTCTCGACTAATTCCTTGGTTATCTGCTACTCCATCTCTCATTGTCAGAGGTATCGGATAACTCCTTCCACCAAATTTGGACAGACATAAAGAAATTACCTAGTTTGCTTCTGTTGGAATTTAAACTTGAGAGACCATTTTTCCCAGTCTTTTTAAAGATTTTGAATGTATCTAATGGATAGTTAAACTATTCAATAATTAGATTGAGATAATGAAAATTATTTCACCTTTTTAGTTGGAATTTTAGAGGTTTAAAACGAAGGGTATGTTATTTTTGTGCTAGTTGATGGGCATTAGGGCTGATTTTTGCTTGGGCTGGTTGTTTCTTGAGAAAAGTTGTTGACTTTGGTGTTTCTTGAATTTGGGTTTTTGGTTCTTGCATTTTCCAATTTCTTGCAATTTTCATGCATAGTATAAAAACCGATATTTCCTTCCAAGTAATTTTCCTTACACTGACGCATTTCCCAGTTTCAGGAGGTTCAGTACTTTGACTGAGATAATGAAAAATAAATATAGCCTTGGAACTTTGTATGGTTCTTGAAATAAGAAGCGAAAGATTTTTTTAGGGCTAGTTGGTGGGCATTTAACTGAGTTTTGGCTTGTGTTGGTTGCATTTGAAGGAAAGTTATTGACTTTAGTGTGTTCTTGAATCTGGCTGTTGGGTCTTGCATTGTTTTAAATTTTTATTTGTTAGCGATTTTTAGCATAGTATACCGACTCTTTCTTTGTTTGGTTACATATAGTATATCTGTCTAAATATAGGCATGAGGCTTTGAGTTATGTTATTGTTATGGTCTGAATTGCAGATCGGCTGCAGCAGCATTAATGACAAGTGATGAGTTCTACAAATATGGTCGGTCCCTACCTGACAGAAATGAATTTTCAGCAATGGCGCTAGGTGGAATTTCAAATTCTAGTTCGAGACAGATTTACTTGACATTTCCTGCCGATAGCACATTTAAGGAGGAGGATGTGTCTAATTACTTTAGGTTTGTTATTCTTGCTTTTATTCAATCAATGAAATCTTCATATATTAATGTCAGATGGTCCTTGATTTGTTTTGTAGTATATACGGCCCGGTACAAGATGTTAGAATTCCATATCAGCAGAAGCGAATGTTTGGATTTGTTACATTCGTCTATCCAGAAACCGTGAAGATTATCTTGGCCAAAGGGAACCCTCATTTTGTGTGTGATTCTCGCGTGCTTGTTAAACCATACAAAGAAAAGGGAAAATTCCCAGACAAGTATGGAAACACAATCATTGTCTTCTGTTATGATGATTTGTGATTCATACTTTTGTGCATGACTAATGTTTCCATTCTCAATCGAATTGAAGGAAGCAATTTCAGCAACAGCAGCAGCCTATTGATAGAGGAGAGCTCGAGTCGGGGGAGCTCTATGATATTCCCTTTGGTAAGAAAATGAGCTAGATTACTTTTTCTTCTTCAGTTGTACGATAGAGACGGTTAAAAGTGTCTTTTTATGCAGGGGCAAGGATGTTTCATAATTCGCACGAGATTATGTTGAGAAGAAAAATAGAGCATGATGCTGAGTTGCAGCAAGCAATTGAGCTTCAAGGCAGAAGGTTAATGAATTTGCAGCTGATGAAGAACCGACATCACAATAATCACTTCCAACCCAGCCTCTCTCCACGTGAGTTTTGTTCGTTTAATGGCATCAACCAAGAAGTCTTAGCAGGTTAACACTTTAGAACACTTTGTTTTTTCCTTCATTTTTTATATCAAGTGATGGCTGATTTTTTTTTCCTACAGAAAACCAAGGTGTCCAGGAACCCACCGAACCCCCGTCTGATGCAGCCGATGAGAAGGTACCTCAGGAGCTGCTACATACAAATAATGGAAATGGAGTTTCCAATAAGGAGCAGATCTCGAATACTGATGATTCTTATCCTCGAGAAAGGTATTAAACGTTTATTTCGTTGCTGAAATTTCAAGGTTTTCAACATGAAGTTCTCAGTTGTGCTATATTTAAGCCTTTTCAATTAGTTTCCCCATTCAAAGTATGATGGTGTTGCTTCTTTGCAATGTAGTGTGTATTGGTGCAATTCTGTGGCTATTCTCTTGGATATTCTTTCTAATGTTTCTGAGATTTCTTTGTCATTGAAACAGCTTGGAGCACATCCTTCCTGATAACCTATTTGCTTCTCCCACGAAATCGGTTGCAGAACAACATGTCGCGTTTTCCATTGATTCAGCTGAAGCTGCCGTTAGTTCTGCGATGACAACGCCAGCCACAACAACAACAATAACTACTAACAGCGTCCCTTTGCCTCCCGCCACTTCTGCTCTTCAACATTACGTCTCTTAATTGATGTTGCTTCCAGATGCCAAGGTAGTACTTAACAGTGTCCGTGTTTTCTCTCTCTTTGGTTTTAATAGAGGATACTTAATTTGAGCGGTTGTTATTACCAGGTTTACTTCTCAGAAGCCACTGAAACTTAGGTTTTAGTATTCAGCATGACTATAGAGGAGGGATTAACTTGACTTGGTAAGAGAACCTGCTCTGTTTGTAAATTAGATTCCCTTGTCATATATCACCTAAAAGGGCAGCCCGGTGCACTAGCTCCTGCTATGCGCGGGGTCCGGATAAGGGCAGGACCACAAGGGTCTATTATATGCAGCCTTACCCTGCATTAGGCTTGAAGCTTGAAATTGTGACCTCCTGGTCACATGGCAGCAACTCTATCAGTTGCGCCAAGGCTCCCCTTGTCGTGTATCATCTACATATATGTAATATACTTTTCATTTTGTGTTTGTTTATGCAGACAGGTTGGTAGCATCATAAAATACAAGTAGTTGAAGTTCTCTAGCTGTATAGCCAAACACAACAGAAGAAAAGATCCGTAAAGGAAGATCTCCTCAAGATTACTGCCATCATCAAATACCATACTACTTACAACAAATACATATAATGCATAGGTAAAGGACAGATGAACTGATTCATGAGAGTGGGGTCTCTCTGTTTATTTTGTGTACCCTCTTTTGTAGTTGTGTGCTGTGGACCACACAGAAACAATACCATAACAAAGGCTAGTAGAGTAATAGTAGTAACTCTTAGATATTATACTAGTGGTCTTTTCCTCTTCCCCCCTCTTAATTATAGCTTGCTGTCATGTAAAATTTAGTGTAGGAATATGAATATCTTTTAGATTACAATGTTTTTGCCAAATGAATGTATAGATTTAGCTTTGGTTAAAAGGTGTCTTGAACCTGTTGCAGCCTACTTAATTGAATGAGAAATCCAAAAGGAAAATGAAAGGTAAGACAGGTAAAGATCACCCACTTTTTCATCTTCCATCATTCTTTGAGGGGGTGAGGGTGGGAGGGGGGAGTTTCATTAGATAAAGGAATAGTAGGGGAAAAAGGGGCACTCAAAGGTGTGGTATTGTGATCAATGGCATGGATTGGGAATCATGAGGTTTTAGAGGCAAATGTCTTTGATAGAGTTATTCGATACAATGTGCTATGGATCGAGAATCATGAGGTTTTAGAGGCAACGTCTTTCGATCTATTCAAGTTTTGGTGGGTAGAGTTATTCGATGCATGTGCTGGTTGGAGGTAGGAGGTCTCGTGAAATTAATCGAGGTGTGTGTAAGCTGGTTTGGACATCATGATTATCTACACAATTATCAAAGGAGAATATACCTTATAGAATTAATCGAAGTGCGTGCAAATTGGTCTGAATATTATGGTTATCATTACGATTATCAAAAAGGAAAGAAGGGGCAAAGGGTGGGGTGAAAATCAAGTGTTTTTTTTTATGCATTAAAAGGCAACTTTAGGGGACTATTTTGTCTCATTTTATGGTTTCCTTTATGTGGGCATGAATGTTGAAGGGCCATATTATCACATGGCTACTGACACCATTTGAATGGTATTTTAGGGTACTCACCCTCACTCATTAGGCTCCTTTCACTTTCAGTTCCCCCGAGCATTATTCATACTCAGATGTGTTTGGCCTTTTGTTTTAAGGGTACTGTTTTGTCATTCTTTACTTAATGTGCACATGTGCTCCAAACTTGATCCTTCCCCAACAACTATTCAGTAAATGTGTCCTTTTTAAATAACGGATGGTGTTTGGGGTCGGTCTCTACTGCTGAGCCGAGGGTCTCTTGGAAAATCTTTCTACCCTTTCGGGTAGGGGTAAGGTATGTATGCATTTTACTCTCCCCATACCATACTAGTGAGATTTGATTGAGTATATTGGATGGTGTTTGGAGCCAGTTTGTGCACTCTTTTCTCGGTTCCACCAGGTACCTGCTATCTCTTACCAATAAAGCTACCAAGCATACCTTAACTCGCCTTTTTGTTTATATTGGTAATTAGCTAGCGTTCGAACATAGATTTGGTGGAAATTTAAAAAAAGAATTTTTGAAGTGTCAAAAAATAGTTTTTGAAAGTTGAAGTTATGTTTGGACATGCATTTGAAGATTAGTGAGTGGAAAAAAAATCCATCCAAAAATTGGCGAAAAATTTTCTTCAATTTTTTTTTTTCAAAAACTAATCAAATTCCACGAACAAACAATATTTTTTAATTTTTTGTTTTGAAAAAATTAGCCAAAATGTATATCCAAATGGGAACTTAGACTCCATTTTCTCATGGTTTCAGCCCCATTTTATTTGATTACCAGACCAAACCATTTGGTGTTCTATAAATGTGTCTTTGTTTTGCTATTCAGTTTTCCACTGGGAAAGTTATTTTGAAGTGTAAAAGTATAAAATAATTATAGTTAATATCATTTGATTTAGTGAGATTCTCAGGTGGATACTCCTTTTTCTTTGTCTCGTAATTCTCTAATTAGTTCAAGAACTGTCAAATAGAAACAAAAGTGGGAATTCGTATGTTTTAGGTTTTTCGGTAGTTTTATTTTGTTTATCAAGAGTTCATTTATTACTAATTTTTTTGAAGTTTTATTGGACATATATTTAATCATCTTTTGAAAATGAAGTTAGTACAATGCATTTTTTTTTTAATAATAAATCTAATATTCGGAAAATGTAGGCACAACTTTTTCCCATTTGAAAAAAGATGACAAACATCTTTAAAAATTTCAATTAGAGATTAATTTGTTGGCCAGTGAAATATGACTAGAGATGGAGACAAATTGAGGGGTTTTTGTTTAGGTAAAAAACTCTGAATTTACCAAAACAAAGATACAAAAATTCTGTTTGCAAGGAAATGCTTTATACAGGTAATTAAATTGTTTAAATGATTAAAAATCGAACCTACAAAGTTTGAATTGAGGTAACTTCGGTGAGACGAGAATAGTTTTGCTATGTTTAAATTAGTTTATTTGGTTTTGCAAAAATAAGAAAATGGACACAAAGTAGTATGAAGAACAAATGGAAGAAATGATTCACATTTTTGTAGAGATTTTTCTTCTTCAACATTTTATTTTCGCATATTTGTGGAACTTTTAATAAAATAAAGGTAAATATTTGTGTTCCCTTGGTTCATTTCTTTTTCGATTTTAGGATGAACCTTTTTCCTTGGTTTAGTGAAAATATAAAAGTATACTCATGTATTTTTGAATTATTGTACATATATAAAACTTTCAATTTATTTACCTGATTTAGCTAGATTTCCCTATTTAAAAAAAACATTTTTTTTACAAAATATACAATCTGGTAAAAAGTTATAATTTATATACTACTGAAATGTGCTTTTTGCAAAATTGAGATATAAACTTCAAATGATAGTCCCAATTATTTGCAACAACACTCGATTCAAACAAGTAACGATTTCGCCAAACCTGATTTTCAAATTCAGAGCGTTTAAGATTATGAATTATGGGTTACTACAATTGAAGGAATAAGAGGAATTTTCAGAAACCACTATAATTTAGTGGCTATTAACTTCCTATAGCCCATATACATATTTGCTTCTATAGCTAATATTTCGTTGCTACCGGACTTATTTGCTTATTCGCGCTACTGTATTCATGAATACAGTCGCGGAATTTGCCTAATAAGTAGGGAGTCTATCTGTTTAATAACGGAAAGAGGATCAATTAGCGTGTATCACTCCTAATTTAACTCAACAAAACCAGTTTTGAAAATTTCATTGCTACCAGACTGTATTTGCTGTATTCGCGCTACTGTATTCATGAATACAGTGACGAAATTCTCCTAATAAGTAGGGAGTCCATCTGTTTAATATCGGAAAGAAGATCCATTAGCGTTAATCACTCCTAATTTAACTCAACAAAATTAATTCTACAAAATTTTTGTTGCGACTGTGCTGTATTCCATGTATTCATGCGACCGTATTTATAAAGACAGTGAGGTAATCAACCTAAAAAACATGGATTACAACTATTTAACTATGTATTTCACGTATTTGCGCGGACATATTTAAAAATATAATGAGGTAATACACCTAAAAAATAGTGATTACGGGTCTTTAGTAACAAAAAGCGCAATATTGAATTGTATTCAATTTCCCTATATTGAATTCAAGTGTATTCAAAATAACAAAAAATCAAGAAATAAGGTGTATACCGTTCTATTCAATTCGACTGTATACATTGTATTCAATTCATCGATATTCATTAATCATTATTACATTGTATTCAATTCACCGTATTTAATTTGACTGTATTCAAACAACAGAAAATCACAATAAAGTGATATTCGACTGTATTAAAAAAAATACAGACCTTCGGAATACATAAAATACAGGCAAAAAATAATGTATTTATACAAAAACATAATGTATTTGTCACGACCCAAACAAAATCTATCGTGATGACGCCTATCATAGTACTAGGCAAGTCGACTGCTAAGACATTTCCAATACTTTAAGACTTTGGAAGATATGAAAACAACTTAATTAAAGGAAAATCTTTTAAAAATAGGATACAAAGTCATAACTCAATACATAATCTCTCTCAAAATCGGGATGTCACCGAGTACATGAGCATCTACATAAATATATTGTCTGGTACACCGTCTAGAGAATAAAACTGAAATAAATAACAGGAAAGATAAGGGAAGAGAGTTATGGTCTGCGAACGCCCAACAACTACCTCGATGATCTCCAAATGTTCGGACACCGCAATCAACGACCGTCGTGCCCGAAAATGTCTGAATCTGCACACAAAGTGCAGAGTGTCCTGTGAGTACAACAAATTCAGTAAGTAACAAGACTAACTATTGGACTGAAAGTAGGAACGAGCTCAGCAGGTACAATTCGATATAGAATTTACATACAGAATGTAGGTGTCACACCTCCTTTTTTATACGCCCCAAAGGGGGTATGGGAGTTTTTCCAATTAAAG
>MDKI01178846.1:0-31068 GCA_005239505.1 Nicotiana paniculata
AAATAACAAACTAAAACATTAAGCATAAATGCATAATACGTCTAATAATATTTTAAAAAAAAATAGAAAACAAAAAAAAAATGTAGCCGTTAAAACCGGGCCGGTCCGGACCGGTTTAACCGATAAGTGAACTGTTCACTTTGACCGGGTTGGACCGGTCCGGGTAACCGGTAGAAAAATTATAAACGGACCAACCCCCCTACCCAGCCCACCCAGCCCCATATGAACCCGGGCCGGGCCGGTTCCGGTTTTAACCGGTCTGGGCCGGTCCAGTTACGGGTCAACCAGGCCCGTTCGCCACCCTTAATTGACTCCCATTACTAATGAGTGGCTCCGCTACTTGGCCAGTACTATTGCAGATTAATTCAGATAGGGCTAACTTATGAAGTTAGGGAACTCTTCACTCTGTCGGCCGTATGAGTTGCCAAATTTGGAAAGGAGACAAACTGTACCACGGATAATGGCAAAGTGATCGACTATAAGCAATTCTGTACTCTTAAGATCTTTTGGTAATTACTAATTTCATGTGAGAGAAAGACATTTTTCTTCATGTGCTCAGTTAGTTATTACACTGATACTGTCAAGAAATTTTACTTTATGCAATATATTTTAACATGTATGCAAATAATTTACTTTTTCTTTTTGGTTAATTACTGATCTCGCTTATTGTATATAAATTGTTACTGTAGCTAGTTAGTTTTACGTGACATGATTTTATATATATAAAAGTAACATTTATATCGAACAGTCAAACTAAACACGTCTAGCCTTTTTTCAGTTTGATCTATTTTTTGATTTGTCCATGTGGATCAGTGTTATTTATAACTCAAAAACAATGAAAATGTAAGATGTTGTGTTTTTTTTATATGAGTTGCCTTGTGTACTAACCTGCATTTCTGCGAAAAAAATTGTTTCTATGGCTCAAATCCGCGACCTGATTATATGGCAGTAACTTTACCTGTTATACCAAGGCTCCCCTTCAATGTAAGATGTTGAGTCAGACTAATAAATTCATGCAAAATATTTAGGTTAACTTATAGTAAGTGTATTTTAAACTTGGACGCGATCAAACTTTTTAAATCTTCCCATAAACCTTAACCTAGGCATGCAGCTTACCTAGCTAATTGTTTAATTATATATGCTGGCTCCCAAATCTTTTTCCTTCATAGTTTTGGTGTAAATTTATCGCTTTTGGATGTTTTACGGGCCAAATAGTTGATGAAGTTATTAATTCCTTTTCATGGCGCCTGACATAATGAAGCAAGTCATTTGAAATATATATATAGTCATTCTTGATTCTTGAATTAAGGTATAAATTATAATAATAACTTATCATGTTCATGGTTTTGGTAGAAAATAGAGCAGGGGAGAAAACGATGTTAAGAAGAACTATGAGCTTACTATTTGGAGGTTACACATTATTAAGTAGGAATACGATGAACAGAAAAGTAATAAAATTCTATAAAAACAATAATGAAACTATATCAAAGTGCCAAAGTAGAAATTCTTAAGGTTCTCGGAATCTTGACTTTACACAATTAAGTGAGGTATACTAACTTTTTTCCACTTTATTTATATGAATAAGTGGTAGTAGTTACAACCCTTTTTCCAATTCATTATATTCAGAACAGAATCTTCCTCGTATGTCTTAATTAACAGAGATTTAAGTCCTTTGAAGTTAAACTGGCAGTATAAAAAAAATTATATAATTTAATTTATAAATAGTCTGACTGTATAATTTTTTTTAACATGATTATTGCATATAACTTAAAAGTCTCGTAAGAAATTTGAAACCGCACCATCGTAAATCTTTCCTTCATTTCGTGCCTCTTATTTCTCTTCACCAAAAAGTTAAATATTCATCCGCTTTTGGAAATGAATAAGGTCTATTTTAGGTGCTTTGTTTTCTTAAAAAATCTATATTATTATTTTTGGCGGGACTTTGGCGGAGGCGTGGCCGCTGTGGGGTCCCCTTTTTCTGCTTGACTCGTCCGACGCCGGCAGCCGGCGTGGAGGTGCTGTGGGCCCGGTTCTTTCTTATGCGCCCATGTGGACACAAATATTCTATCCGAAGCTATCAGCTTCGTTTCCGAGCCAACTTTTGAATATTATCGACCGTTGCGATGGACTGTGGAATAATAAATTGACTCCGTAACTCCTTTTTCATTCACTTTACTTCTCAAAGAAAATCAGATTAGACATTTCAACCAATGATGAATTGACGACTGAGACTCCACGAGAAAAATAGGTTCTTTGGAAGTCCCTCTTGTTAACTCGTAGTTTCATGATACTTTTTTCTTTTTTAATCTGTTCTTAAGAAATACTAGACACTTTTCAAAAAAATCTTAACTTAATTTAGACTTTTATTGTTTCCTTAATGAGAATATTCTTTAAAGCCTCAGAGATATAAACAAATATCTGAATGGTACTTTTGGCAGATGCCAAAAAATCAAATGGACTAAATATCACTGACAAATATGTTACAATAGTTCATATTATATGTATAAAAACACATGATTGCACTTTTTATGCATCAATTAATCTTCCAAAAGTTCTGTTACCAGTCTCTTCCAGGCAATGGCGAAGCGAGAAATATCTTTTAGGGGTGTTCAAGCTTGAAAGAAGTAACAAAAAAATTCCAACAAAGTGTGTTCAATATATGTTTTCAGTATCTAAAATCAATATTTTACTTGTATACACAGTGTAATTTTTCATAAAATTGTGGTGAAGGGTGGTCAACTGACCACCCTTTGCATAATGTGACTTCGCCCCTACTTACAGGGTTGTGCATGGATCGGATCAGATCGGATTAGCATATTTCATATTGAAATTTCAGATTTTATAAAATGCAATCCGAATCCGATCCGAATTAATATCGGATCGGATCAGATTTTAAAGTTTGGGTCGGATAAATATTTTGAATTTTCGTCGGATTATACGTATTATAAGGCTATTGCTAATCTAGTCGGCTAATGCACCTGCCTTATCTGCTTCTTCTGTATTTTGTGCTAATACAAACATCTCAATTTGCTTTTCATCCCTTTTATCGGCATTGCATCTCTAAGAAAATATTTCTCTAGAGGTTCGAGTTGTTATGCCTCTTTGTAGAAGAGGCAATACAACAAGAAAATTCCATGTTTCTGCAATTATGAGGGTATTATGGTGTCAATGTAGCTAAATCCATCATTGTAAAGGTAATAACTTGGAGGAAGATGTAAAGGAAATATTGGCTATCCGAATTAAAGTTTAGTATTTATACATGCCCTAATAATTTCGAATCGGATATCGTTAAAATTATACCAATCTGAATCCGATCCGGATATCCGAAATTTTAATAAACATAATCCGAAATCCGATCCAAATATCCGGAATCCGAAATTTGAAGTTGAGCGGATCGGTTTGCATTTCGGATATCCAATCCAAATGCATAACCCTACTCTACAAGCTTGCGTGTTTTTCCCGAAGGACTTTTAACTTTTTATATTTAAAGTAAAATACAGCTAATTTAAAGGAAAATGTTTACCCTTTAAATCGGATAACAATTAAACTTATAAGTGGTTTTAAGGATATACGATTTCACCTGGCACAAATTGATAAATGCAGTAACTCATGTTGATAATTGACCTAAAAAAAACAAACCACTATGGAAATGCAATTTGGTCCCGAGCTTGACCACCCTCGAACCAACTGTGAGTATATTTAAGAAGTATGGACTGAATTGAAGAATAAGAGAATTTAAGAGAGAAAAAGTGTTGTATTACTTTGATATGCGAGAATTAGATGGTTACAAATTATTAGAACCCCCCTTTATATAGCAGAGAAATTCCACTTATGGGACAATTCTAATTATAGGAGGAAATCCCATGATTAGCTAAATAACCGTTCTTTATTTGATCCTTTCCGATATTTCTGCCATGATCCTCGACCGGTCACGGATATCTCAATTTTTCGTTATTATGCTATCTTCGGTCTTGCTCGATGTTTATCCCGTTTGGTCTCGATCACCGCTGGTCTCGATCTCGACTGGTACATCGAATCCCGTGCTCGGTACCTTATCCGCATGTCTCGGTCTAATATAATACAGGGATGATCCTCGGTCCACCATCCTGGCCTCGGTTAATCAACAAAATCGGACGAGCCTGCTTTTAACCGTATACAGATAGTCCCCTAATTTTTTGGAGTGTAATAACAAGAAACAAATTGAGTCTTTGACCTTCACCCCATTTTGTCATGACGTCATCACTGTGACGTAAGCAACAGAGGTGGCCAAAACGACCTGTCGGTACAGTTCACCAGGTTTTTAATGCGTGTCAGTTGACAGTCGGCCGCTAGCAACTTTGAACCATAGCCGTGAAACCCATAAATAGGCCTCTTTTCCATTCCTTCAAACTTTACTTTCAATCTCTTCTACTCTAATCTTCAAAGGTTTCTGCATCTTTCAATTTTTTCATCTGCAAATCTTCAAGTTTTATTGTTAATCCCTTCTTTAAGCACCAAATATTATCACCTTCATCCTTTTTTAACCCAAAAACCAAATGGCGAAGACGTCAATGACTGTGCCACAAAAAGAAACCACTTCATCATATGGGCCATCCGGGGAGAAAACACCGGCGGAACCACGCCCTGAGGAGTGTGTTCCCGGGGAGTGCGTTATCAGTTCTGATTTTAAGATTGAGAAAACCTCGTCGGTCCTCGGTCGATGCGAACTGGTATCGAGATACATATGCTCGATATCTGAGAACTTCCTCAAGCAAGTGAAGAAAGATCGTAACTGGAAAGGCTAAAAAGTGGTGATACCGGCCCCCGAAAAAGATATTACTATCAACGTGGAAGGGTTCTTGAGTGTTTACACTTACCCTTTCATGCTGGGTCCCTTCGACCCAATCATCGTGGACTTCTGCAGAAAGTACCAGGTGAACCTCGGACAAATCCATCCCTCCTTTTGGAGGATCGTAATATTGCTCTGATTCTTCGTGAGCAAAGTCGACAGACTCCCTTTCACCCTCAACCACCTTATAAGGTTATATAGCCCCCTGCTCTACCGAGGTGGGTTGATAAAACTCCAGTGTAGGGCCACCAAGGCTTTCATATCAAGCATAGACGAGGACAAATAATGGGGTTGAATGGGTCGATTTTTCCGGGTGAGGACCTCGGACCTGATTCCAGCTGAAAGCATGTCGTTCCCCGAGAGATGGAACATGAAACGTAAGTATGATTTATCAGCTTCTGCATGTTGTTGATACCTAATTTTTCCTCATATTTCTCAAAAATACATATATACATTCAAAATAGTGCATGAGCATCATCAAATATTTTTTCATAATTTTCTATAACTTTTAAAAAACTTTTAATCAATTTATTCCTGCATTTTATTATATAAGTAATTATTAATTGCATCTCAAATAAAATTTATGATGATTTATCATTTATTTTCATAATCTATATCTGTATTAAGCTTTAAATATTTTTTATATATTTATTATAATTGTATTTTTGCATCCTAAGGCTAAAATTGCATATTTTGCAATAATAGTCCATATATATATGCATAATTATAATTTTTATACAAGAAAATGACTTTTTATATTTTTATAATGTTAAGTAATTGTTTTAAATCATTTTCATGCACAAGTGATATTTTTGCTATTTATTAGTTATTTTTTATAAATTATTTATTTATTAAATTGAATATTTAAAATATAGCCCCTAAAAACCCAATTTCGGACCTATACACTACCCAATTACCCCAGCCCAATACCCCAATACCCAATACCCAAATACCCATTAACCCATACCTATACCCGTCTAAAACACCCGACCCAACCTTTTTTAATCACAATCGTTTATCTCTGAAGATCAACGGCTCGTACCACTCCACCCCTTTTTAATTATAACCTACCCGTCTAACCTTAACTCATTTAACCCACTCCGCCGTCCTCGAACTCTCTCTTTTTCTTCTCCTCTCAAAACCCTAGCGCCGTCACTCAAAATCTCCCTGATTCTATAATCTCAGGAATGGAATCAATCTATGATTCCTTAACTTATTTGGTCCTATATCCTTACTGGCTACCCGATTTTGGTATTTCCTAATGGCTTGCCTAAAATGGCAAGCAGATCTTGAGGGATTCGAACCAAATCTGGTTCAAATCCTTAACCTATTGTGTATTATGTCCGTGTTCATCCTATATTCTTTGTGAGTACGGTTATTTTACGTATCTCTTGTGGATTCTTACTTAGCCCTAAAGGTTAGGGTTTCAGATTCTCCTTGATTCAAACCTAAACTGGTTCAAACTTTAATTTTTAGCATTATCTCGTCTATATTCACTTCATTATGTGTGAATCTGCCTATTCTTGTTAATTTCCTTTGTTTGTCCTAAATTAGGTTTTTAGACCTTTTATTTTGGGACCAGATCTGGTTCGGTTATGTGTTCTTTGAGTATATTTTTGTGTATGTTCATTCTGTGAAGCATGTGATTCTTTGTCTTTTTATTTCTGTTGATTTATGTGTTTTACCTAGAAATTAGGGTTTAAATCTTTCCTTCCTTACTGATTTTAAATATTTTCCTTTTTCGTATATGACTAAAACTTTCCTTACTTCTGCTCAATATACCATGTTTCCTTTATTTTCTTACCTTATTTGCCTTGAAATTGACTGTTAATTGATATTTTCCTTATTTTAAATGTTACTCGCCTGATTACAGGCTGTTGTGCCCTGTTAATTGACTGAACTTTGACTTCAATTGATTTTATGATTAATTTCTTTCCTTACCTATATGTGTTTGATTACTTTCCCTCTCCCCTTTAGGGGACTCGAACTCTAATACTCTCATCGAAACTTAGATTATGTACTCTAATTCTCTTTGCTCATTGTTTCTGGTCTTGGCTGGCTGAAAGCCAATGCCATTTGATTCTGGACTTACTGTTGTGGTTACTTACTTTCCTGCTTAACTAGTAAGCCCTAATCCCTTGTTACTTTATTCTCCATATTTTTCATAATATGTGTTGCTCTACCAGCATGTTTGAATTCCAAGTATAATTCTGCCCTTATGCTTCTATGAATTTGTCTAATCCTTTAGTTAATACTATTAATTTAAGATTAGTTATTTTGAATAATATGAATCCTCTTAAAAGTTGGCTTAACGTTTAAACTTGTCCATGCATACTGTTTGCTAATCCTGCACCTGTTCTGAACTTTGCATTCCGTAAGATACTATCAACATGCAATTAGTTAACTTATCCTAACTTTGCAGATATGTATTGTTACTTAATTCATGAGCCCTGTCAATTTGTTTGCTAACATGCCATGTGATAATTTGACTGTTTTGCCTAAATTGTTCCTTTGATTAAGCAATGGTTGTCCTAAATGTCAGCATGCTCACTTATTATAATTAGGTCTCTTTGAAACTATGTACTTTACAAATCTTTCTTGTTTTGCTGAATGCAATTCTGTGTTCTGAACTTTGTTTCTTCTGAACTCAACACTGTTTTAAAATCTATCCCCACCTCCTTTTGCTGTCACTCTTTTAAAACGTCCACTCTTAGTCCCTTAGGTTCTCAACTACCCCAGTGTGAGCACTGCTCAGGGTCCATGTGAGACTCCTACAAACTTTGACACACTGGAAACCTGGTTCTATATGTGCTATGGATGAATCACCCATTCTTGGCTGTGATGTCCCTATGAAATGAGCCTCAAAGTTGATTGGTTTGAAGGCATGGTTTCCCAGGTTTATTTGGGCCTAATGAAGGCTCATTATAGTTTATCTTATTACTATTATGTAATTTCTTCATTACTCTGGTTTGTAATAAGTTTGTAATGAACAGATTCTGGGGTGTATAGTAAAATTGGGAAGGGCCTTCATTTTCTTTGGGCAATTCGGGTAGAAATCCTGCCAATAGGGTTTCATTTGTTCTGTTAATCTTGTTTTACATCATCTTTGTTAAAATCATGTGAGTGTTGTACCATGTTGCCTATAGGATTAAATTACATTAGAAATCCTGCTTATAGGATTAAAATTGCATTAGAAATACTTCCTATAGGTTGCATTAACTTGTCCAACAAACATATCTTAGAAAACATGCCTATAGGACCTCAATGTTTGATTTAATTATTTTTCTGGTAATACGTACAATTTCTGCCCGTATTACTGCTCAATAGATACCATGCCTACATGGTTAAATTAATTCAATAATAGATACCATGCCTATAGGACTGAAACCAGTTTCAAACCTAGAAATCATGCCTATAGGACTTAAGTCAGTACAGTAATTAGAAAGCATGCCTATAGGGTCAAAAGGAAATACAAAGCTATGAAACATGTCTATAAAGCTAAAATCAGTTCTACGCCTCGAAGTCATGTCCATGGTATAATAACCAGCACACTCATAGATATCATGCCTATAGGATTATACTAATTGATTTTGAATATAACCGCCACTGTCAATCACTTAGACAACATGCATATAGGTCTTAATAACAATTCTGGATTCGAAACTATGATTCCTTACATCCTGAAAGGACCAGATATTACTGAATAAAATCAGTAGGCAAACAATAGGTCTTGACATTCGCCTTAATGAAACGGCCTCTATAAATCATTGCTTGCTTATTTCTCACATAGATATCCTGCCTATAACTTTAAATTAAGCCTCTCAATCAATTGTGTACCTTTGTTGTTTATGTGTGGAGGTCAATATAAGCCCATATTTGCTTGTTATCTTAAAGTCCTAATTATTTTGGCTTGTCGCCTAAACTTTTACATTTTTTAGCAACATAGGCTGGGTCTAGAACTATCCCAAATAGAGGTCCTAATACCTCCATAGCCATAGGTAAGGGACGGGTAGTGCGCGCATAAGAAACGAACTAGAATCGACTAACGCTTAAGTAACAACTTAAAGATAGTAATCGGGTAGTAGGAGATGATAGTCTGTGCGCTAAATACTATGAGTGGCACCCCGACTTGAGGGAGCTACAAAGTATTGCACGGGGTGATCCTATAGGCTATAAAACTTAGGACCCCTCCCCCCAATTCCTATTCTAAAATAAATCGAGTATTTTATTTGTCCAAATTTCTTTCTTTTCCTTAGACTAATTCGCTTAATGGAAGTTCGGCCGGGACGCACCATTGTGGACCTCGAGGGTGCCTAACACCTTCCCCTCGAGGTCATTTGAGCCCTTAATCGATCTCTGGTGATGTAAACTAGTAATATGAGTTATCTGCTCTAGGTGCCCTAACGCACCTTAATCCGTTAGGTGGTTACTCTCTCAATTCCAATTCCTTACCCTCTCAAAAGGAGTTGTCCCAAAAATGTCAAAACTCAATTTCACGAGAAAAAGGGGGCCCGACAACATGATGACTCTGCTGGGGATATTTTTAGGCTCTTACCATAACGAACCTGTTTGTGAATTAGTCTTTAAACATGTCTTTATTATTCCGTTAATAGTTGCACACCCCTTCCCCTTCCCACTCTATGTGAATTTATTTGCCTATTTTCATTCATTTATGATTTCTCTTCCCTGTTTATTACTTTTTACTATGAAAACTGACTTGTCTATTTATTTTCTTTCTTACTGCCCTTTACAATTATTAAATACCGCATTTTACAATTTTCATCGTGTAAATACTTGACAACAGGTTATTTTATTTTGCATAAATCATGCTCAACATCATATTCCACTCGTGCGTAATTAATATCATAAAAACAGATGTGTCACGACCCAAAATTCCAACTCAGGTCGTGATGGCGCCTAACACCGGAGTCGGGCTAGCCAACATCAGTTTACTAGCGAGATTTCTTTACTTATTTAAATATTCAAGTACTTTTCAAATTTAGATTTAGAAATCATTTAAAGAAAACGGTCAAGTGAATGTAACTTGGTTAAATGAACTCAAATAATCGTTGCCTTCATGTGTGGTATAGCAAAAATATTAGAAAACTCACGTGTACCAAGACCTAGTGTCACAAGTCCACATGCGACTAGTGGAATATACAAATTAAACCAAATAAATATAAAACCGTCTGAAAGGAGTAGACAGAAATATCAAAAGAAATAGCAGAAACTCCACAGTGCTGCTGAGGAACGCCAGAGAGAGCAACTCACCGTGTAGTCTAATCCAGAAAGTACTCTCACGATCGCGCTCCGGTAAGATAACCAGATGCACCAGCCTCAGAACCTGTACAATTAAGTACAAAAGCGTAGCATGAGTACATATAAACAAATATGTACCCAATGAGTCTCCCGTCTAAACTCGAAGAAGTAGTGACGAGATGTAGACGTATTACTCACTAGGGTCATTAGCAATAATATAATTAAACAAGTTTAATCAGGATTAGCAATTATGGAAATCAAGTAGACATGGAATAACAAGTATATGAACTACCACCTACCACAAGTGCCAAATAACAATATTAATAAAAGTCCAAAGTCCCCTTCCACATAGAACAATTCATTTGACAATATCAATAAGACTCTCAGTCAAACACATATCATATAGTGTGCCGAGGCGTACGGCCGAAGCGACGCATAAATTAAATGTGCACTGCCGAAGGGTCTAAAGGCTTGAACCATAGATGCATTTATTACCCTGCTAGCGAATCGATCGTGCGACGCGGTTGGCATAATATAAGGCTACCCCGCTCACGAATCATACATGCGACACGGGTGCTCGTATACATACATAAAATTATCAAGAAATTCAGGAAATATAGAGTTCACACTTGGAAAAGAACAAGAATCAAGGCAACAACAAGATTTAATGTAACCTTTCATTTTCTCATGGTAGTTTCAGGGATAATAATTGACTAGGAATACATGCAGGGATACAAGTAAGGCATATAAGCATGCTTGTGAGTCCTAAAGACTACCCGGCATAACATAGTAGTAGCTACGCACGGACTCTCGTCACCTCGTGCGTGCGTAGCCCCCGCAAATAAGTACAATTCAATCATTTATAATTACCTATGGGGACAATTCCCTCTTACAAGGTTAGAAAGGAGACTCACCTCATGTAGAACCTACTTCCCGGGTCAAGGACGCGCACGAAACTCCAAACTCTACACCCGAGAACTCGAAACTAGTCAAATATTATATAAATACGTTAATATACACTCAAAAGTATGAAATTCTCTTACTAGCTTAGCTAATTCATCTTTCTTGAAGAAATCCCTAAGTACACCCCCGGGCCCACATGCTCAGATTTTGGAGATTTTCGAAGAAAACACTCACCCATAGCCTAAGGATCATAAATATATGGTTTTTACATGATTTCATGGTAGAAAAGTGGTGAAATTTCCTGAAGTTCATCAACCCTAGGTTTTCACCCTAACCCCTTTGATTTCCACTAATTAGGTATTAAATCTACCTAAGATTTAGTGTAATAATCTAACATTTAAATGGAAATTACTTACCTTTTAGTAGCTAGGTCGAAGACCCTCTTGAAAGCTCCCAAAATCGCCAATGGAGGAGAAGAAAAATGGTGAAAAATGGTTAAGTCCCGAATTAAATGGGCTCACTGCCTTCAGTGACCTCGCACCTGCGGTCCCGCACCTGCGAGCCATTGGTCGCACATGCGAATTTTTGGCAAGGAGCCTGGGGATCGCACCTACGGTAGGAATTCCGCACTAGCGGACCCGCTCCTGCGGAGAAGGGTCCGCACCTGTGAAGGTAGGACTTTCCTCCTGGGAGTCGCACCTGTGAGGCCTCGACCGCAAGAGTGGTCTCACACCTGCGGTCACACCAGACCTGGTGCACCACAGCTGAAACTGCTGGTTTTTGGCCCCGTTTGGTGTCCGGGAGGCACCTGGGCCCACCCGAACCCCCGTGCAATTATTCCAACAAGTCCTAAATCATATTACGAACTTGCTCGAGCCTTCGAAACACCCTAAAACTCGAAATCACTCCTCAAAACCCCCTAGAATCAAACTTAAGAATTTTCAAGTTCTTGAATTTGGTTCAATGCGCCGAACCGACCTATACCACTCGGAATGACACCAAATTTTGCAAGAAAGTCATAAATGACATAACGAAATTTTTACCGGTCTCGGAATTCCGTTCAGACCTCGATAACTCAAAAACACGTTCCAAACCAAATTATGAACTTAAGGAAACTCTATTTCACTATCTGGCGCCGAAATGCTCCCGGGTCATCCAAAACCCATTCCGGACATACGCACAAGTCCGAAATCATCATACGAAGCTACTGGAATCGGCGAAACTCGATTACGAGGTCGTTTACTCCGAATATTGACAGAAGTCAAACTTGGTCTTAAAATCCAAATCTTAAGGAACTAAGTGTTCCTATATTACCCTATACACTTCCGAATCCCGAACCACCCATCCCCGCAAGTCAAGAATCACTGAAAGCCGCTACGGGAAGTCTTATTTAGGGGAACGGGGTTCGAATATGCAAAATGACCGGTCGGGTCATTACATTCTCCACCTCTTAAACAAACGTTCGTCCTCGAACGGGTCTAGAATCATAAATGAAATGCTAAATAAGTGTGGATATTTGCTCCGCATGTCCTCCTCGGACTCCCAAGTCGCCTCCTCAACTGGTTGGCCTCTCCACTGGACCTTCACCGCAGAAACTCTCTTGGACCTCAACTGGCGATCCTGTCTATCAACAATGGTAACTGGCTCCTCCTCGTAGCCCAACCTCTCATCCAACTGAATAGTGCTGAAATCAACCAAGTGAGAGAAGTCGGCATGATATATCCGGAGCATGGATACACGAAAGACCGGATGGACTCCCGATAAGTGGGGAGGTAGAGCAAGCTCGTAGGCAACCTCTCCAACACGCCTCAATACCTCGAAAGGACCTATAAACCTCGGGCTCAGCTTGCACTTCTTCCCGAATCTCATAATGCCCTTCATCGGCGAAACCTTTAGCAGAACCTTATCTCCCTCCATAAATGACACATTACGTGCCCTCTGATCCGTGCAACTCTTCTGTTTGAACGGTGCTGTGCGGAGCCTCTCCTGAATCAACTTCACCCTCTCTAAGCCATGTCTCACCAGGTCCGTGCCATATAACTTAGCCTCGCCAGGCTCAAACCACCCGATAGGAGAACGACATCGCCGACCATATAAAGCCTCAAATGGAGCCATCTCAATGCTGGACTGATAACTATTATTGTAAGAAAACACGGCCAAAGGCAAGAACTGGTCCCACTGGCCCCCAAAATCAATCACACATGCTCTGAGCATGTCCTCCAATATCTGAACCGTACGCTCCGACTGACCATCAGTCTGCGGATGAAATGTTGTGCTGAGGTCTATCGGAGTACCCATCTCTCTGTGCAATGCTTTCCAGAAGTGCGAGGTGAACTGAGGACCTCGACCTGATATAATGGATACCGGCACACCATGCAACCGGACTATCTCTCGAATGTAAACCTGGGCTAGCCTCTCAGAAGTATAAGTAGTACTCACCGGAATAAAATGCGCCGATTTGGTCAAACTGTCCACAATGACCCAAACCGCGTCAACCTTTCGCAAGGTCCGAGGCAACCCAACCACGAAATCCATAGTGATGCGCTCCTACTTCCACTCAGGAATGGGCATCTGCTGAAGTAGGCCTACTGGCCTCTGGTGCTCATATTTAACCTGCTGACAGTTAAGACACCTAGCCACATACTCCACAATGTCTTTCTTCATTCGCCTCCACCAGAAATGCTGCTTCAGGTCACGATACATCTTCGTAGCACCAGGATGAACAGAATACCGTGAACTGTGCGCCTCCTCTAGAATCCTCTGCCTCAAGCTATCGACATTAGGAACACACAATCGACCCTGAAGTATCAGAACACCATCCTCGCCAATAGTAACCTCCTTGGAACCACCCTGAACCACTGTCTCCGGTAGCTCTGCCAAGTGTGGATCATCATACTGTCGAGCCTTAATTTCCCCCAATAACGAAGACTGAGCAACTACATGCGCAAGAACTCGACGAGGCTCTGAAAGATCTAATCTCACCAAGTGATTAGCTAGGGGATGAATGTCCAAGGCTAGAGGTCTCTTCTCCGCTGCAATGAAAGCCAAACTACGCTACTACATTCGCCTTACCCGGATGATAAAGGATGGTGATATCATAATCCTTCAGCAACTCAAGCCACCTTCGCTGCCTCAAATTAAGATCCCTCTACTTGAGCAAGTTCTGCAAGCTGCAATGGTCTGTATAAACCTCACAAGACACCCCATACAAGTAATGCCTCCAAATATTAAGAGCATGAACAATCGCTGCCAACTCTAAATCGTGCACCGGAAAATTCTTCTCATGAAACTTCAGCTGCCGCGAAGCATAAGCAATAACTCTCCCCTCCTGCATCAACACACACCCCAAGCCAACACGCGAAGCGTCACAATACACTGTATACATCCCAGAACCGGATGGCAATACCAGAACTGGTGCTGAGGTCAATGCAGTCTTGAGCTTCTGAAATCTCGCCTCACACTCGTCGGACCACCAAAATGGAGCATTCTTCTGAGTCAATCTGGTCAATGAGGCTGCAATGGATGAAAATCCCTCCACAAATCGCCGATAGTAGCCTACTAGACCCAAGAAACTCCTGATCTCTGTAGCTGTAGTAGGACGTGGCCAACCTTGGACTGCCTCAATCTTCTTAGGATCAACCTTGATACCCTCTCCGGATACTACATGTCCCAAGAATTCCAGGGAATTCAACCAAAACTCACACTTGGAGAACTTAGCATATAGCTTCCGTTCTCGCAAAGTCTGGAGCACAACTCTCAAACGCTGCTCGTGCTCTCCCAGGCTACGTGAGTAAATCAAGATGTCATCAATGAAGACGATGACAAAAGAATCAATATACGGCCTGAACACCCTATTCATCAAATCCATAAATGTTGTTGAAGCATTATTCAAGCCAAAGGACATCACCAGGAACTCATAGTGGCCATATCTCGTACGAAAAGCAGTCTTCGGGACATCTGAGGCCCGAATCTTCGACTGATGATAGCCCGATCTCAAGTCTATCTTAGAAAACACCATGGCACCCTGAACTGGTCGAACAAATCATCAATGTGCGCAATGGATAATTGTTTTTTATGATGACCTTGTTGAGCTGGCGGTAATCAATATACATTCGCATGAACCCATCCTTCTTCTTCACAAATAGAACTGGAGCACCCCAAGGTGATACACTCGGTCTGATAAACCCCTTAGCCAACAACTCCTCTAGCTGTTCCTTCAACTCCTTCAACTCCTTAGGAGCCATACGGTATGGGGGAATAGAAATAGGCTGAGTATCTGGAGCTAAATCAATGCAGAAATCAATGTCACGATCTGGAGGCATGCCTGGAAGGTCTGAAGGGAATACATCAGTAAACTCTCGAACAACGGGCACTGAATCAATCGTCGGAGACTCCGCGGTGGTGTCCCTCACATAAGCAAGATACGCCAAACAACCTTTCTCGACCATATGTCGAGCCTTTAGGAAGGAAATAACTCTACTGGCTGCACTAACCGAGGAACCTCTCCACTCCAGCCTAGGCAACTCAGGCATGGCCAAAGTAACCGTCTTGGCATGGCAATCCAAGATGGCATGATGAGGGGATAGCCAATCCATGCCCAGGATAATCTCAAAATTAACCATATCGAGCAATAGGAGGTTCGCTCTAGTCTCAAACCCACAGAATGTGATCACGCAAGACCGATAAATCCGGTCTACCACTACAGAATCACCAACGAGAGTGGATACATATATAGGAGAACCCAAGGACTCACGAGGAGAATCCAGAAAACAAGCAAACAATCCTGACACATATGAATAAGTAGATCCTGGGTCAAATAGCACTGATGCCTCTCTACCACATACTGAAATAATACATGTGATCACGGCATCTGAGGCCACTGCATCTGCTCGGGCCGGAATGGCGTAGAATCTGGCTGGAGTACCTGAAGACTGACCTCCGCTGGACTGAATAGGAGCTAGCTGAGCTCCCCCTGCCTGGCCTCCACCTATGGGACGATCTCTACCAGCCTGCCCTCCACCTCTAGGTGGATGGGGTACCGGTGTTGAGAATGCGGGCGGGTAACTCTGCTGAATAACCTTGCCCCTAAGCCTGGGACAAGTCCTTCTCATATGGCCTGAATCCCCACACTTGTAACACCTCGCTGGAGGCATGGCCTGCTGCCCTGAAGATGAACCCTGGATAGCCGGGGGACGATGAGAACTCTCTGGCATGGCACTGAAGTAAGGACTAGGAGACCCCTGATGACCTGGATTCCTACCGGAGGGACCCTAAATGGTTGGTGGACGGTAAGAACTCTCCGGCATAGCACTGAAATAAGGTCTCACCGGAGCACCACGGGGATGTGGTAGAGGAGCTGAATATGGAGGCTTGCTGGGCTGGCCTCTACCGAACTGACCTCTACCCCTGGCTGGGGCACCTTTGAAATCTCCAGAAATCTAGATCTCTTGTCCTGTTGACCCTGCTCTCTGCTCCTCGAACGGTAACCCTCAATCCGACGAGCTATCTCGACCACAAGCTGATAAGGAGTACCCATCTCCACCTATCGGGACATGTTGGTCCTAATACCGGAGTAGCCCAGCTACAAACCTCCGCACTCTGTCAGCATCAGTAGGAAGAATCATAAGGGCATGGCTTGACAAGTCTGAAAACCTGGCCTCGTAGTCTGACACTGACATCTTCCCCTACTCCAGCTGCTCAAACTGGTACCGAAGCTCTTCCCTCTCGGAGGGTGGAATATACCTGTCCAGGAACAGCTGAGTGAACTGCTCGCATGTGATAGTAGGGGAACCTGCTGGCCTACCAAGGATAAATGATTTCCAGCATCTGCGGGCCCTGCCCTCTAGCTGGAAGGTAGTGAAGTCGACTCCATGGGACTCCAAAATCCTCATGTTGTGCAGTCTGTCCCTGCACCTATCAATAAAGTCGTGGACATCCTTGCCTTTCTCCCCTCCGAAGACAGCACGGTGCAATCTAGTCCATCTATCAAGTAGCTTCTGCGGATCGCCGTCCGCAGTCGGTTTGAGCTCTGGTGCTGCTACTGTTGGCTGTGCTCCACCCACGGGCAGAGTACCCGGAGTCTGATATACTGACGCTGCATGACCTGTGACCTGGGTGGTAGGGGTATGAGCTCCCCCTTCCGCCTTAGAAGTGGCAGGATCCACTGGAAATAAACCAGCCTGGGTCATGGTGTCCATGAACCGCATCATACGACCCATGATCTCCTGAAAGCCGGGTGCAGTCATGAAATCTACTGGAGGCACCTCGTCCTTCTCCTCGATGATAGGATCCTCTAGGGGTGATAATGGAGAAACTTTGGGATGCCCTTGTCCCCTACCTCGGGCCGGTGCCCTCCCTCGGCCTCTGCCACGGCCTCAGGCGGCGGGGGTAGCGACATCTCCCGGGTCTGAAATATCAGCTGCACGAGTCCTCACCATCTGTGAGAGAATAGAAGGATGAGATTTAGTAAGACCATCAACTGCATGATAGAATAAGAATAAAGAGAGATTTCTTGACACCATATAGCCTCACGAAGATAAATACAGACGTCTTTGTATCGATCCGCAAGACTCTACTAGGTTTGCCTGCGACTTGTAAGACCTACGTGAACCTAGAGATCTGATACCATGTTGTCACGACCTAAATTCCAACTCAGGTTGTGATGGCGCCCAACACCGGAGCCGGGCTAGCCAACATCAGTTTACTAGCGAGATTTCTTTACTTATTTAAATATTCAAGTACTTGTCAAATTTAGATTTAGAAATCATTTAAAGAAAACGATCAAGTGAATGCAACTTGGTTAAATGAACTCAAAATATCGTTGCCTTCATGTGTGGTATAGCAAAAATATTAGAAAACTCACTACGTGTACCAAGACCTAGTGTCACAAGTCCATAGGCGACTAGTGGAATATACAAAGTAGACGATAAATATACAACCGTCCGAAAGGAGTAGACAGAAATATCAAAAGAAATAGCAGAAACTCCACAGTGCTGCTGAGGAACGCCAGAGAACAGCTCACCGTGTAGTCTAATCCAATAAGTACTCTCACGATCGCGCTCGTAAGATAACCAGATGCACCAGCCTCATAACCTGTACAATTAAGTACAAAAGCGTAGCATGAGTACATATAAACAAATATGTACCCAGTGAGTATCCCGTCTAAACTCGAAGAAGTACTGACGAGAGGTAGACGTATTACTCACTAGGGTCATTAGCAATAATATAATTAAACATGTTTAATCAGGATTAGCAATTATCGAAATCAAGTAGATATGGAATAACAAGTATATGAACTACCATCTACCACAAGTTCCAAATAACAACATTAATAAAAGTCCAAAGTCCCCCTCCACATAGAAAAATTCATTTGACAATATCAATGAGACTCTCAGTCAAACACATAACGTATAGTATGCCGAGGCGTACGACCGAAGCGACGCATAAATTAAATGTGCACTACCGAAGGGTCAACCGGCTCGAACCATAGATGAATCTATTACCCCTCTCACGAGTCATACATGTGACACGGGTGCTCGTATACATACACAAAATTATCAAGAAATTCAGGAAATATAGAGTTCACACTTGGAAAAAAACAAGAATCATGGCAACAGCAAGATATAATGTAACCTTCACTTTTCTCATGCTAGTTTCAGGGATAATAATTGACTAGAATACATGCAGGGATACAAGTAAGGCATATAAGCATGCTTGTGAGTCCTAAAGACTACCCGGCATAACATAGTAGTAGCTACGCACGGACTCTCGTCACCTCGTGCGTGCGTAGCCTCCGCAAATAAGGACAATTCAATCATTTATAATTACCTATGGGGACAATTCCCTCTTATAAGGTTAGAAAGGAGACTCACCTCGCGTATAACCTACTTCCCGGGTTGAGGACGTGCCCGAAACTCCAAACTCTACACCTGAGAACTCGAAACTAGTCAAATATTATATAAATACATTAATATACACTCAAAAGTATGAAATTCTCTTACTAGCTTAGCTAATTCATCTTTCTTGAAGAAATCCCTAAGTACACCCCCGAGCCCACATGCTCGGATTCCGAAAATTTTCGAAGAAAACACTCACCCATAGCCTAAGGATCATAAATATATAGTTTTTACATGATTTCATGGTAGAAAAGTGGTGAAATTCCCTAAAGTTCATCAACCCTAGGTTTTCACCCTAACCTCTTTGATTTTCACTAATTAGGTGTTAAATCTACCTAAGATTTAGTGTAATAATCTAACATTTAAATGGAAATTACTTACCTTTTAGTAGCTAGGCCGAATACCCTCTTGAAAGCTCCCAAAATCGCCAATGGAGGAGAAGAAAAATGGTGAAAAATGGTTAAGTCCCGAATTAAATGGGCTCACTGCCTTCAGTGACCTCGCACCTGCGGTCCCGCACCTGTGAGCCATTGGTCGCACCTGCGGATTTTTGGCAAGGAGCCTGGGGATCGCACCTGCGGTAGGAATTCCGCACCAGCGGACCCACTCCTGCGGAGAAGGGTTTGCACCTGCGACGGTAGGACGTTCCTCCTATGAGTCGCATCTGCGAGGTCCGACCGCAGGAGCGGTCTCGCACCTGCGATCTGGGCAACCGCACCTGCGGTCACACCAGACCTGGTGCACCAGCAGCTGAAACTGCTGGTTTTTGGCCTCGTTTGGTGTCCGGGAGGCACCTGGGCCCACTCGAACCCCCGTGCACTTATACCAACAAGTCCTAAATCATATTACGGACTTGCTCGAGCCTTCGGAACACCCAAAACAACACTAAAACTCGAAATCACTCCTCAAAACCCCCTAGAATCAAACTTAAGAATTTTCAAGTTCTTGAATTCGGTTCAATGCGCCGAACCGACCTATACTACTCGGAATGACACCAAATTTTGCAAGCAAGTCATAAATGACATAGCAGAACTATTCCTGATCTCGGAATTCCGTTCGGACCTCGATAACCCAAAAACACGTTCCAAACCAAAATATGAACTTAAGGAAACTCTATTTCGCTATCTGGCGCCGAAATGCTCCCGGGTTATCCAAAATCCATTCCGGACATACGCACAAGTCCGAAATCATCATACGAAGCTACTGAAATTGGCGAAACTCGATTATGAGGTTGTTTACTCCGAATGTTGACCAAAGTCAAAGTTGGCCTTAAAAGCCAAATCTTAAGGAACCAAGTGTTCCTATATTACCCTATACACTTCCGAATCCCGAACCACCCGTCCCCGCAAGTCAAGAATCACTGAAATCCGCTACGGAAAGTCTTATTTAGGGGAACGGGGTCCGAATACACAAAACAACCGGTCGGGTCGTTACATGATGAGTGTCTGGGCTTTTCCTATATCACCCTTTTTGAATTTGGAAAGGCTTATTTGCGGTAAAACTAGTCGATCAGCGGTGCAGTCGACGATTTCGTGCCTTTACCCCTCAAGTTGTCCGCTTGAGCGTACCGGTCTAGACCTCTATAGAAACCTTACTCTGATAATAATTGTACATGCATCATGGTCAAACCTAGCCTGGGTTAATATGTTGTCCGTATAATAACCCTTTAAGTAGAGCCTTGTCCAAAGTCCACCGGGGTTTCCATAATCCCAACGAACGCAACCACGATCTGTGCATTACTTGGAGAAATAAATGTCGATATGCTACTCATTAATGTATAAATAGTCGAATCCGACGTGGAAAAGGGTCTAACCTTGTTTATTGTGCAGAAAATAAGGCACGAAGTTCCCACCTTTAGCATGGTATGAGATATACCACCGTTATTGCTAGATTGGTGGGAGGACCTTTTGTCAAGTGACAAAAATCATGTGAAAAGGGTCCTCGAAAATTTACCTTCCTTATTAGACATCAATGATGCCCAACCCGTACCCCTTCACATGCGAAGCGCCATCCGTGAAGAGGGTCCACACCCCTGATAATGTACTCGACTTTAATAACAGTTCTTTTTCGACCTCGGGTATGAGGGCTGGCGTGAAGTCAACCACGAAGTCTGCCAAGATTTGAGACTTGATGGTCGTTTGGGGTCGATACTCGATATCGTACCCACTGATCTCAACGGTCGATTTGGCCAATCAACGTAAAAGTTCGGGTTTGTGCAAAATATTATGAAGGGGGCAGGTGGTTACAACACATATCTAATAACATTGGGAATTCAGTTTTAATTTCCTAGATGTGCTTATTAAAGCAAGTGCTAATTTTTCTAAATGTGGATATCTGGTTTCAGCCTCACCTAAGGTCCGACTAACATAATAAACAGGGAATTTCGTACCTTGCTCTTCTCAAACTAGGACTCCACTTACCATTATTTCTGAGAGCGCCAAGTACAAGTAGAGTTGCTCGTCCGCTTTCAGAGTGTGAAGCAACAACGGGTTCGATAGATATCGTTTTAGCTCATCCAGGGCTTGTTGGCATTCCGGAGTCCATGTAAAGCTACTCTTCTTCTTAAGCAGTGAGAAGAATCGATGGCTCCTATCTGAAGACCTCGAAATAAATCGTCCTAAGGCGGCTATGCGCCCCGTTAACCTTTGTACGACCTTGACATTATCTATGTTTGTGATGCCTTTGATTTTATCGGGGTTGATTTAGATTCCCCCATTTGATACCATGAAGCCCTGGAACTTGCCCGAGCTGACCTGAACGCACACTTCTCCGGGTTGATCTTCATGTTGTACTTTCTTAGTATGTCGAAAGTCTCCTGCAAATGTTTCAAATGGTCCTCCATTCGCAGGGACTTAACTAACATATCATCAACATAAACTTCCATTGATTTTCCTATTTGTTCTTCGATCATTCGATTTAGTAGGCATTGATAAGTTATACCAGCATTTTTTAGTCCGAACGACATTACATTATAACAATAGGTGCCGTATTTAGTGATGAATGAAGACTTTTCCTATTCCTCCGGGTTCATCTGTATTTGATTATACACGGAGTAGGCGTTGATAAAACTAGAACCCCATGGCCGGCCGTGGCATCGATCATACGATCGATATTCGGCAAAGGAAAAGAATCTTTAGGGCATGCTTTGTTCAAGTCTTTATAATCTACGCACATTCTAAGTTTATTTCCCTTCTTTGGGATTACCACTACGTTTGCTAACCATTCGGGATATTTTACTTCCTGAATGGACCCTATTTTGAGAAGTTTGGTTACCTCATCCTTGATGAATACATGCTTAACCTCGGATTGGGGCCTTCTCTTTTGTTTTACTGGACGGAACTTCGGGTCCAAGTTCAATCAATGGGTAGTGATGTGCGGTGGGATACCTGTCATATCGAGGTGGGACCAAGCAAATCAATCCATGTTATCTAAAAGGAATTTAATGAGTTTTTTCTTAAGCTCAGGAGCTAACCTCATGCCCAGGTATACCTTTCGCTCGGGCAGGTACTCGATCAGTATGACTTGTTCAAGCTCTTCGACCATTGATTTTATGGCGTTAGAGTCATCGGGAATTATGAAAGATCGGGGAATCCAATGCTTATCATCCTCATCTTCCCCTTGCTCCTCCGATTGGGTCGAGGCTGGTACCTGTGATTGCTATTTGGCCTCTTGTTTTCCATTCAAATCTGATTCTTTTGTTGATAAAAGTGCCGAGACCGGTATCACTTCGTCGACTGAGAATATCTCCTTGGCGGTAGGCTGCTCTCCGTACACCGTTTTGACTCCCTCCGATGTCAGGAACTTTAGAACTTGGTGGATCGTTGAGGGTACTGCTCTCATATTATGGATCCAAGGTATTCCGAGCAAGGCGTCGTACCTCATGTCACCCTAGATCACATGGAATTTTGTGTCTTGGATGGTCCCGGCCACGTTTACCAGCAAGAGAATTTCGCCCTTGGTGGTTTCACTTGCCATGTTGAAATCGTTAAGAGCCCGGGCTGCAGGCACAATTTGATCTTGTAGGCCGAGTTTCTCTACCACCCTTGATCGGATGATGTTGGCCGAGCTACTTGGATCAATCAAAACATATTTAACGTGAATTTTATTCATAAGAAAAGATATTACTAGTGCGTTATTGTGGGGTTGTGATATGCCCTCTACATCCTTGTCGTTGAAAGACAAGGTCCCTTCTGGTACATAGTCTCGAGTTCATTTTTCCCTTGTGGTCGACACCTAGTGCGTCAGAATACGTGTCTCTGTGGAATATCGACCCTACCGACGTTCATGTGAATCACATGCTATGGTTATTCCTGTTCGTTTTTCCTATTTGCATCCATGTCTCTGAAGTGGTTCTTAGTTCGGTCGCTCAAGAATTCTCGAAGATGACCCTCGTTAAACAGATGGACTACTTCCTCCCTTAGTTGTTTGTAGTCCTCTGTTCTATGGCCATGAGTACCATGGTATTTACATATTTGATTAAGATTCCTCTGGGCTGGATCGGTCTGTAGGGGTCGAGGCCACCTGGTATCCTTTATCCGCCCAATGGACGATACAATAGATGATGCATCAATGCTGATGTTGTATTTTGACAGCCGTGGTGCTTCAGTGGGCTCGACATTTCTATCAAAACTACTCTTACTCATGAGCCCTCGAGAGCTCTGTCCTCGATCATTTCTTCGATCACTTCGAACGGGGTTACGTCCAGGGCCGTTGTTTCTCCGATCTCCACCGTATGGTTGATACCGATCTCTGTTAGATCGAGGTTTTCTAATGATGTCCCTCTGAATTCCGCCAACGGGTCTGTTTGGATAAACGGAACCGGAAGGAGTTCCCAACTGATCATCATCGACCCTGATTTTTGACTGGTATCGATTATGCACATCGGCCCGGTCACTGCTGGATATGCGATTAAATTCTGCTTCAACTGTCGTGAGGCCACCGAACTTCGTACGTTCAGCCCTTGAGTAAAAGCCTAGACGACCCAGTCATTCGCGACCGAGGGTAGGTCCATACGTTCCATCTGGAACCGTGATACGAACTCCTTGAGCATTTCGTTGTCTTTCTGCTTCACTTTGAAGAGGTCCGACTTCCTAGTCTCGATCTTTATGGATCCGACGTGTCCTTTGACGAAGGAATCTACGAGCATGGTGAAGGAATCAATGGAATTGGGCGGCAAATTGTGGTACCATATCATTGACCCCTTCGATAAAGTTTCTCCGAAATTCTTTAGCACAACAGACTCAATCTCATCATCCTCCAAATCATTCCCCTTTATGGCGCATGTGTATGAAGTGACATGCTCATTGGGGTCGGTGGTCCCATTATATTTGGAAATTTCTGGCATGCGGAATTTCTTTAGGATGGGTTTAGGAGCTGCACTCGTGGGAAAAGGCTTTTGCACGAACTTCTTCGAATCCAAACCTTTGAGGATCGGATGTGCCCCCGGAATCTGATCAACTCGGGAGTTGTATGTTTCTACCTTTTTGTCATTTGCCTCGATCTTCTTTTCCCCTGATTTTATTCACTTTGTAAGATCTTCGAGCATTTTTATAATGGCGGGGTCAGTCCCTAATTCATTGGCATTTGACCTTTCCGGTACTGGTTCGTCCCTGTGAACAACTTCTAGTGAAGGCTCGGGTTCGGCTCTAATCGGAGCTTAGTTCTGATTTTGGAGTTGCGCTATGGCAGCTTGTTGATCCTGCAGCATTTCAAATATTAATCGAAGGCTGACTCCACCGCCTTCGCCACCCTATGCATCTTGACCGGCTGGTCGAACGTCTCTGCAAATGCTATTTTCGAGGTCAACGCCCATATTCACATTTAGGGAAACGGGGGAGCTAACGTCGATGGGGTCTGAAGCTAGTACTCCCTCGACGCCAACCTTAGGTATTTCGATCCCTGGGGAGGCTACACTGTCGTTTTCCCATGAAAACCAAGGCTATTGTCGGCGTGTGTGGGTATTGTTTGAGAGTTCGACATGCTGATCCTGAAATCAAAAACACTTACGAGAACAAGCATAAAGCAGTGTGTGTTATAAGAATTAGTACTAAGCAATCACTATTATCCTTAGCTCCACAGTGGGCGCCAAATTGCATACCCTTTAAATCGGATAACAATTAACTTATATGTGATTTTAAGGATATGTGATTTCACCTAGCACAAATTGATAAATGCAGTAATTAATGTTGATAATTGACTAAAAAAACAAAGCAAACCAGTATGGAAATGCAATTTGATCCTCGAGCTTGACCACCCTCGAACCAATTGTGAGCATATTTAAGAAGTATGAACTGAATTGAAGAATAAGAGAATTTAAGAGAGAAAAAGTGTTATATTGCTTTGATATGCGAGAATTAGATGATTACAAATGATTAGAACCCCCTGTATATAGCAGAGGAATTTCACTTATGATACAATTCTAATTATAGAAGGAAATCTCATGATTAGCTAAATAACCGTTCTTGATTTTATCCATTCCAAGATTTTCGCCATGATCCTTGACCGGTCACAGATATCTCGGCTTTCCGTTATTATGCTATCTTCGGTCTTGCTCGATGTTTATCCCGTTTGGTCTCGACATCGTTGGTCTCGATCTCGACTGGTACTTCGAATCCCGAGCTCGGTACCTTATCTGCATGTCTTGGTCTAATATAATACGGGGCTGATCCTCGGCCCACCATCCTGGTCTCGGTTAATCAACAAAATCGGGCGAGCCCGATCGTAACCGTATACAGGAAGAAATACTTTCAAGAATTTAAAATTGTAACATGTGATAATGGAAATAAAAAGGTTTAGAGTATGGACGAATGACTAAAACATATTTATATATATCATAAACCAAACCTAGTAATAACTAATGACACAGAGAGATAATACTAAATTTACTATTTCCAGGAATATATGGATACATGCTTAGAAGAGACCAAGAAAATTACCGAATGCTGTTGACACCTCAGTAGAAGAAACTAAACTTAATGCACGTTGGAGTAAATGTATTATGAGATAGAAATGTTTATTTGTTTGCTTTGATTAATTAAATAATATAAACAGTTTAATAAAATTTGAAGGAAAATTAATTTCTTGAAGAGAAAAAGGTCTTAAAATATTTTCCCATGAAAGGCCCAAATTCAATTCCAATGTATCTGCTATTTGCGCAAATGGAGGAAATGGTATGATATATGTGACCGTTGTAACTCAAATAAAGAAAATGATGATACAAAAATCTCTAGTTGTACATTAAAGAAACCATAAACCGACCGATCTTCTAGTATAAATGACGGTTAACTTCATTCTGCAATAATATTGTACCAAGGACACAATTTCAATTGTATTATGTAGGAGTTGTGGACATGCCAATATGTCATTACCGCAAATGCATTTGATATTCGATTCCGTGTTATATATCTCACAAATAATTTAGATTTCAAAGTACACATCTCTTCTTTACTTCTAGCCAATCTTAGTAAAAGTAAGATTCTTAGTTTGTACGCTCTATCTCAAATATGATAGGGACAAGTACTGTTTTCAGGTGCTCGTTCGTCTCGTATCCTAAAAAAGAGTAGGTTAAGTAGTGACGACCAAAACATATTTGTGGTTCAATACTGTACTTGTGCAAATTCCTGCATAAAACACCGGTCCTTGGTCACCGGAAGATGAAAGCATGATATGAAAACAGTAGTAGATCATGTTGTGAGATGCAGCATGCATGTGGCCTCAAATGCCATGTCTATGAAAATGCCTCTTTAATTCCTGTCATGTCTGAGAAATGAGGGGTATGAAGATAAGTGTGATGCAACTTTTCTTGGACACCAGAGGGTTCCCTACGTCAACTTTTTCTTTCTTCTATTAGACCTTATTGCCACTTTAATTTCTATATTTATATTATAATATGGTTTTCCCTCTCTGTACAGATGTGCAAAGGACCCCCTTCTTCAGTGACATGCTCCCTTCTCCCTAGCTTTCCAAGTTTCTGCCCCCCCCACTGCTTTAAGATATTTCTGACTATCGACCATATATAGCTTGGAAAGTTCTTTAAATAACAAAAGTAACACCGTCTTCTGTTTACAGTAACAATCATTTTCGTTACAAACCAGGCCAATACGACAAAAGTTTATATCGTCTAAGTGTACAATATAGTGCATAACTTTATTGTATGTGTTAATGTTCTTACAAACGTAGATGCTAATTAATCCACCAGGTAAATATATAGACAGTGGAACATGCCCAAGTCATATTCGGTCACTACAACTATATTTTGATACTTTCGTATGAAACTTTGTTTGCACGCCCAACGAAAATTTAAATGCCGGCCACCAACAATTTACCATATTGTGGAACGTTTGGATAACTATTCTTAGCAAATTTCAATCTTTATTAAAAGAAAGGATAAGAAATAAGCTATGCCATTATATTGTGGAAAGCAAAAGGGAACCTACTTCCCTTTTCTTCTCTTGTCAATCAAGAATATGACTAATTGAGGAGAATTATTCCAATTAGGGCTGGTTGATGATATAGACAGTGTGGTGAAACTTTGGCTGTTGATCATCAGTAACAACTGTTCCGATACTTGAAAATGATAAGATTCCTAAATACTGATCAAGTCAAACTATATGACATTTGCTTTCTTTGGCTAAATCATTTGTATTTCTCCTTTTGAATATACATTGCACTTTTAAAGAGAAGCAAGAATATATATTGTTAGATTTTGGAGATAGATCATGATGGAACTGTGTTGATGAGACAATAATGCAATGATCTAAGAAAAAGATTTCAATGTTATCCATGCCCATGGCAGGATTAAATGGATCTTTAGTATTAAAATCGCAAATAATAAGATATGCCTAAAGAAAAATGGCTAAAAGCAATGGAGTCTTGTACTAATTATACGAGCACGTTATGCCTTTAAACATAAGTAAAGGCATTCACTTTTCATGCTATTTTTAATTCTGTTGCCAACTTTCTTTAATTATCTTCAACAATTATTTTAGATAAAGCAACATATATTTAATTAAATAATTGCCTATTGATTTATTCATTTTTATTTTTTCAATCTTTAGTTCATTTTACTGCACTTGATGTCTTAAGCACTCCCTCCATAAAAACAGCGGACCAAAACTTGCTAAAAACAATAATAACCAGAAAAAAGAAAACGACGAGGGCATAAACTTTTGAAAAGAAAACCAATGTGAATAAAAGTCTTCGACTTATATTCATATTTAAGGTGTAATAGACATACTAAAGACCTAAGCGCCAAGAATAAGATTCAACAAACGAAAAAAGAACCCAAGGCAATAAAATTGATGCTTGAGTTAAAAGTAAAGTATCTTTTGCATTAATCATACAATTAATTGAGAAGATTTTCATTAACACAAAGATAGGATACTATTAAGTTAATGACAGTTAGATATAGTTATCAATAACGTATGTGTTACTGCAAAACTGACATTATATGCGAGTTTATTTTACTATCTGAATTTTGGTAAATTTAAAAATTAAATGAAATATTGTACTTTGAAAAAATATGTAAGCATGGTACGATTCATTACTTTATGGAATTTGAAAGCCATTTAACAAACAATAAAACCGATAACGATCGATACATTTTGTTCCGGAAAAAATAAGAAAAAACAACAACAAATTTTTAAGTTTTTGTTAAAAGTGTTTTTAAAAATAAAATAAAAAAATCAAACAACCTCAAGTCTTAAGCTAAATGAAGAGAGTGAAAGAGATTGTGAAATTTTCTGTGTATTTTTTCATTCAGCACTGTACAATATTTATACAAGATGTAAAAGAATCTATTGTAACTAACTTATCCAGCTGTCCTATTTTCTATTGGCTAAAAATAAAGAATAAAACAAATATGTACAGAATTCTTGTTACACAGCTGTATCTTCTAGAAGCTGATCCAATGGTCAAAAATGTTGCCAAGTGAACAAAGATCAAAAGCTCCACGTGTATTCTATAGACCAAAATTCTGAAGACTAATATCTTCATCTCTTTTCCTTGTTTGTATCGAAGACTTCTTCAGTCATCTTCTTCAAATCATCTTCTCCATATATATTATTCCAGTGATTATGCCAACACCCCCCCCCCCTCAAGTTGGAGGGGAGAGGAGAGACGCCCAACTTGCGAAGATTCAGAGAATGAGATGGCCCAGAAAGGGGTTTTGTGAACAGATCGGAGATTTGGGAGAAAGAAGGAACAAAAGAGAGGGAAATCAAACTAGAGAGGTATTGTTGCCTTACAAAATGACAATCAAGCTCGACGTGTTTAGTACGTTCATGAAAGACGGGATTTTTGGCTCTGTGAATCGCCGATTGACTGTCGGAATGGACAGGGATAGGAGGAGTAGGGCTTACAGAGAGGTCTTCAAGAAGAAGAACCATCCAAATGAGTTCAACTACAACACGACGCATTGATCTGTATTCAGCTTCAGCCGATGATAAAGAGATCGAAGTTTGTTTTTGGATTTCCAGGAAATCGGGGATCCCCCTAGGCTAATGAAATAGCCACTTACTGAACGGCGTGAATCAGGGCAAGAAGCCCAGTCAAAGTCACAAAAAGCAAGGATCTTGAAGGAAGGACCAGAGGAGAAGAAGATCCCTTGTGCAGGAGCGGATCGCAGATATCGTACTACACGAAGCCCTGCAAGGAAATGAGGAAGACGAGGAGTTTGCATATATTGGCTGAGATGTTGGACCGGGAAAGAGAGGTTAGGCCGAGTATGGGTGAGAAAGTTCAATTTCCCCATTAAACGACGAAAAACAGTTGATCAGAGAGCAAATCCCCTTCATTTGCTCGGAGCTTATGGGACGGATCAAGGGGAGAGGAGACAACTGGAGAGTCTGGACAATCAAATTCTGCAAGCAAATCCAAGGTAAATTTTCTCAGGCTTAAAATAATTCCATGTGATTCTCTGATAACTTCCATCCCTAAAAAATAATGAAGCTCCCCGAGGTCCTTGATTTTGAACTCTGCATCCAAAAAAGCTTTAAGATTACTGAGTTCAACAAAGTCATTCCCAGTCAACAATATGTCATCAACATAGACTGCGACGATAGAAATTGAATCGTCTATTTTCTTGAAAAATAAAGAATAGTCATTTAGAGAAGATGTGTATCCCTTGAAATTGAGGGCTGCAGTTAATCTTGCATACCATTGACGTGATGCTTGCTTTAAACCATATAAGGATTTGCGCAACCTGCATACTAGATTAGAATTAGGGGGCTGCATCCCCGGAGGAAACTTCATATAGACCTCTTCTTGTAGGTCTCCATGTAGGAAAGCGTTATTCACATCTAATTGGTAAATTCCCCAGTTCTTCTTCACTGCTACAACAAGAATACACCTAATTGTAGTTATTTTAACCACAGGAGAAAAAGTCTCATTGAAGTCAATTCCTTCCCTTTGAGTGTCCCCTCTAACGACAAGTCTAGATTTTAGTCTTTTCACACTCCCATCTGATTTATGTTTGACTTTATACACCCATTTACATGGCAAAGCTTTCTGACCAACTGGAAGCTCAACAACTTCCCATGTTTTATTAGAGATTAGGGCTTCGAACTCATTTGTCATGGCCTGCTGCCATCCTGGGTGCATTGCTGCCTGTGTATAACTTAGTGGTTCTGAAATATGAGATATAGAATTTAACAATTGCTGGTTTGTGTGGGAAAGTGTTGAAAAGGGAAAGATGGATGGGTGAACTGGTGGAATAAAACAAGAGGAAGTGAGGTAACACTGCATTACACACGTAGTCCTTAAGATGAATTGGTTGATGATGTTCCCTAGTTGATTTTCTTAACTGAGGTGTTAGAGGAGAAGGTAGAGGAATAGGAGAAGAGGAATGAGTGTGTAGTCTGGAAGAATATATAGAAGGAAGAGGTGATGAAGTGGGAACAGGCAGGATAGGTGATTGGGTAGAGGCAGGAGAAGTAGGGGAACTGATGAATGGAGTAGAAATGAGAGGTTCTGCTGGAGTAGAATTTTCAGTTGTGGGGTTAGAGACAACATGCTCACTAGATGTAATGAGAGGCATATGAGGAACAACTGAACTTAGAAAGATATTTTCAATGGAGGTGACAGAAGAGAAAGGGTAAATATTTTCATGAAAAACAATATCCTGAGAGATAAAAACTTTTCTAGATTGTAGATTCATGACTTTGTAACCCTTTTTTCCATTTGGAT